>JAJPUD010008243.1:57396-92943 GCA_023553655.1 Myrmecobius fasciatus
TTCTTTCTTTCTTTCTTTCTTTCTTTCTTTCTTTCTTTCTTTCTTTTTCTTTCTTTCTTGCAATTGGGGTTAAGTGACTTGCCCAGGATCACACAGCTAGGGAGTGTTAAGTGTCAGACCAGATTTGAGCTCAGGTCCTCCTGACTTCAGGGCTGGTGCTCTATCCACTGCACCACCTAGTTTCCCCTTCTCCATTTCTTACAGATCAGGCTTGGCTCTGCAGGGCTGGGCTAGGACCCCCACTCCCCCTCCTCATGTCCTTCCAGGAGCTCTGGGGGCCTTACTGGCCTTTTGCATACCTGTCCCCATAATGGGACAGGCACCTAGAAGGCCTGCTTCTCCCTGCAGCAAGCTGGCACAGCTTTGTCCTCTGGCTCATGTCCTCCCAGTGGGCTAGAAAGACTACTGACACCATTGCTAGCCCTGGTGGGGGACCTGTCTGGGTCTGGAAAGTGTTGGTGACCTCCCCTCCCCCCTCAAGTAAAACAACAGTGTTGGAGTGGAAAGGTCATTAGATTTGAAGACTGAGGGAGGACCTGGTTGCAATTCCACCTGAACTATTTACTAGCTCAGTGGTGTTGAATATATCATTTACCTTCTTTGGGACCTGATTTCCTCATCTATAACATGAGAGCATTGTACTGGAGCAAGTCATCTTACTTTTCTAATTCTCTTTTCAGCAAAGGGATTGGACTAATGTTCTGAGGTCTTGTCCAGCTCCGAGTGCTAGAGGCCTTTCTGAGATTTTGTCCCTTAACAGGCTAAGGAGGCCATACTTGATTTTTTTTCTTTCTTTCCTGGGGGAGTGATTGCTAGTAAGAAGGGCAGCTTCATCAGGGTGACCGTGATTTAGAAAGTTTCCATTCATTTCCTAAGCACACAGCTGCCCAGCCCCTTCCCTAATTCCTTCAATGCCCCTCTTCTCAGGACTAATCTTCGGATTGCACTGCCTCGAGGGAATAGGCTGGATGGTCTCTTTTCCCAGGCCTGCTAACTGCTCTGGCTTTCCCCATGCCCCACCCCGCTGAGCTCCTCCTGAGCTGAGATCATCACATTAGCCGAGTGTATTCCCTTCTGACCCCACAGGGCTGTGCCCAACCGACCGTCTGCCCCTGGCACACTGGCCTGGAATTTATTCTCAGTCAGACACAAGGTAGAGATGAAATGTGTCCATCAGACATGGTCTTGGTTCCCCTTGCTTAGTATTAATGAGGGAGGAAGCCTGCATAGGGGTTTCCAGAAATTCCCATGTGTCTTCCCCATCCCCGACTTCTCTGTCTTTCCCCATGCACTCACTCTAATCGGAGTCACTGGAGAGTTTACCCTTGTCCATGACCTCTAGAAAGCCTAATCACACAGACAGTTTGGGAGGAAGATAACTCATCAAGACTGGCCGCTCTGCAGAGCATCAAATCGGCTGAGAAATGGTACCACCCAAATTAACTGAACAGTCTGAGCAGACCCGGGCTGTGTGTGTGTGTGTGTGTGTGTGTGTGTGTGTGTGTGTGTGTGTGTTGGGGGGAGTACTGTCACAAGAGAAAGAGAAAAGGCTGGGAAGGACGCCAAGGGCATCTGGGGGACCATCCCCGAGTCCCATCATGGACCCTTCTGCAGGGGGTGTCTTACAGACACCTTGAGTGCAGGAAATTGAGCAGGGAGTTTGCTCAGCCATTACCAATATGGAACTAAGAGAGAGAGAGGAGTTGTTTGAGCTGATGAGTCTCATCTGCAGGGGAGAGTCCCCAGAGGGAGAGACTACAGAAAGCCCCATTTTTCTTTTTGAGGCTTTGGGACAAGCCTTTGAACTTTCCTTGGCTGTGATTAAAAGACCTATAAACTGGGGTTATGCTGCCACTTAGTGGAGATAAATGTGAGCACCCACCCATGCTCTGAGAAATTTCACTACTCATAGAATATCAGAATAGGAATGGACCTGAGAGTGTAGAATGTCAGAGCAGGAATAAATCTTACAATAGGTGAGCTTAAGCTGGGTCCACAGTTTCATCCTCCATTTCCCACCCAGAGTTCATGGAGAGATTTCAAGGGGTCCATGAACTTAGATGGGAAAACTCCATTTTTTTAAAAAAATTTTTTTTCACATTAACTGCCAAGTGAAATTAAGCATTTCCTTTAATTATCTAAAAACATTATTTGAGAATGAGTCCACAGACTTCACCATACTGCCAAAGGAGTCCATGATACACTACACAGAGATTAAGAATCTCAGTTTTAGAACATAAAATATCAGTTATCAGATATGTAAGACTATAGGACATCGAATAGCAAAGCTATTCAATAGGAACATAAAAGCACAGACTATCAGAGCTGTAAGGGGGCTTAGAATATAGAAAATGGAAAGCTAGAGTTGGAAAGGATCTTAAAACACAGATGGTCAGAGTTGGAAGGGATCTTAGAATATAGAACATAGATGAAATGATTTGGAAAGGGACCTTAGAACACACAATGTTAGAGTTGGGAAGGACCATTAGAGATCATCTGCTCCAAATTCCTCATTTTATGGTGATGGAAATTGGGATCCAGAGCAGAAGTGACTTGTTCAAGATCACACTGAGTCAAGAAAAGAGAATAGAGAGAGCATTCAAGTCTCTATGACTATTTCTCTTAAACTGATGTTTCTTTTGGACTTTTTATGCAACTCAGGGTTTCCCAAGAATTTTAGTGTAATTTTAAGCCCAAGACCTTTCTAGGTCTTTTAGCTGCCTTAGGCAATGAAGCAAAAAGAACTACATTTATTTTGACTTTTATTCAATTTTTATGTGAATCCAAAAGAAAAAAACACTCAATTGTTGGAGCAGAATTGGTAAATGATTAAGGCTTTCAGGGAAGGTGTCTGTAGGGATCTGGGGAGAATAGAGACATTATCCTATTCCTCATAGTGTCCCATTTAATTCTTTTCTCTTTACTTCTTTCTCCACATTTTTTCTCCTTTTTTCTACCTCAATGACAAATTTGATAAAGATTGATTGATTGTTATAAAGAATAAGCATGGATGAACTTAAGTGAATAAAAAAAAGTATCATAGCAAAGGAAAGTAATTATGCAGAAATAGAGTTATATCCCAGGTCTCCTTCAGGTCCGAAGATTCCATCATTTTCTAAGTTCTAAAGCCCACGCTTTGACCATCTGTGTGCTAAGGTCCCTGGTCAGTTCCAGAATTCTGTATTTTGAGGGTCATGCCCATGGTTGGGTCATGAGGCCCAACATGCTATGTTCTAAGGTCCCTGCTGGTTCTAATTCATGGTTCTGTTTTCTTCTCTTTGACTCATTCCCAAGACGGGAATAGAAAACTGGCTTTTAGAACCTTGAATTCTATTTATGGGAGGGACTCACTATTATAATGAGAAATCCACTGGGCTGTCTCTATGCACCTTTAGTAGCCAGTAACTGGCTATTTTTGAAATTAAAAGAAGATGCCAGAACTAGCTAGCTCACTATGTAATCTTGAGAGTCAGTTCTCCTTACAGCTTACTTGCCCTATCTCTAAAACAGAACCTATAACAAAAGACTATAAATGATTACCAGAATAAGAAATAGCCTTATCTAACAGGCCTGCTTTTCAGTTTCATACCTTCTCTGACAGAAAAAACTAATCCTCAGAAAACATCTTGAATGATTTCAGTCTCTGGGAATTAAGGAATCCCTGACTTTGACTCCTGCTTCTCTCATGAGAAATGGAATAAAATATTACTCAGGTTTGTCTCATCTGAACTTCACCTTTCATTTAAGGTTTACATGAAGTACTTTCCCCATTTCTGGACTCTGAGGCAGCTGGTGCAAGTGTTGTTATTGTCATTTTCAGATGAACTAAGGCTCAGTTCAGGGTTAAGCTAGTAATTGCCAGAGAAATCTCACAATATATTAGAAATTACAATCACAATAATAATGATGAAGGAGGAGGATACATTTAAATAGAGTCCTAAGGTTTGCAAAGCACTTTACAAATATCTCATTTTATCCTTACAACACTCTAGGGAGGTAGGTGGTATTTTTATCCTCATTTTAAAGATGAGGAAACTGAGGCACAGAGAGATTTAAAGACTTCCCCAGGGTTGCACATTTATATAGTAAGTGTCTGAGACTGGATCTAAACCAAGTCTGGCTGTCTTCAGTTTCAGCACTGTGATATCTTACCCACTATGCCACTTTGCTGGAACAGAGCCAAAAGTACTGGGTTCAAATCTTGTTTCTGCTATTACGTATCTTGAGCAAGTCCCTTCTCCTTTGAGAGCTTCAGTTTCTTTGTTTATAAAATGAGGAGGTTGAGTTACACTATCTTTAAGCTACTTTCTTGCTCTACAATCCTATGAGCTCAAATCAAACCCAGGTCTCTTGATTCCTATCCCACTGCTCCTTTCACTGATGGTATGTATGATTGTGCATAGAAATAGAATAACAGCACCTGTAAGTGAGGCAGGGCATTCCTTGATCACCTTACCAAGAAGTCAGAGACCAGGAGCCCAGAGATAATTAGACTTCTGTCTCTTTCCCTAGATTGCAGAAACCTACGCTTTTCTCCCAAGGGAGGCTGTGACCCGGTTCCTGATGAGCTGCACAGAATGTCAAAAGAGGATGCACTTTAACTCCAATGGGTTAGAGCCCAAAGGTAAACAAAGACAGATATTTGGGGTCAGAAGTGGGGCAAAGGGGTGGGCTAGAGCAGGGACCCGAGACAATATATTTCCACAGCTGCTGCTGCATCATCTGTGTAGGAGAACCGTGAATGCTGGCAAAGCCCTGAAGAGAAATGCCGATTAAGCACTTGTCCCAATTCCCAGAGGCCAGTGGGAATCCACAGTGCTGCTGGGAGAGCTACATTTTTATCTCAGGGATCATTTGAAAACTCACCAAACATTCATCCTGAATACCACCTCTGAAGCTTTTCTTGAGCACTCTGACCGAAAGTGATCTCTTTGTCTTCTGGAACTCTTGAAGCACTTAGTATTGTAAAATTTGAAGCAGCTGTCAGAGATCTCAGACATTATCTTGGGTCTAGACCAATGCTTCTGTTTAGGGAGGCATTGTAAGAGGTGACCTTGGAAGTCCCTTACCGATCTAGGAGTTTATGATTCTAAAGGTTCCAGATTCATTTATTTAGCAAACGTTCAGCACATGCTCTGTGCTGTGCAGTAAGAGAAATATAAAGAGATTGAAACAGGACTATCACGAAGGTTATAAAATCTAGTAGGCAAAGATAAAGGAAGCATAAATTTGAATGTACAAAGTGAAACATGGCATTAAATAAAATGAGGAAGAATGCTTTCAGCTGGAGGAATCATGGAAGACTTCCTGGAAGAGGTGCCTTTTGATTTGGGTAGGATGGTAATAGGTCAAGAGGAGAAAGAGGTTTGGGGGGTAGAAGACATTCTAGGCATAGAGAAACTACATATTGTGAACAAAGGCACTACTGAGGAAGGAAAGCAGAGTTGAAGGTGGAGAGCAAGGGAGTAAAATAAGTCTATTTTAAATGATGTGTAATCTATATGAAGGAGAAGATAAGGCTGGCAAGGTATGCTGTGGCTGTGGCTGTGGTTGTATTGCAGGAGGACCTTGAATAATATGTTGAGAAATTTGGGTTATCTTGAAAAAGTAGTCAGTGCTTTGTGACTTCGTTTCCTCACCATTTGTTCATTATATGCTCCAACACAATTCTTTGAATATAGCAGATATTTAATTCAACTCAAATAATATTTATTAATTGTCTTCTGGGAACAGAGTAATATGAGGGAGACATTCAGATTAAATTAGATACAGTCCTTACCCTCATGGAACAAAATAAGCCACACATAGATAATTATAATATGAAAATAAGGTATGGTGAATATGACATAAGACTAGTATGGTAAGACTTATATAGGGATTGTTTTTTTTTTCCTTTCTTCGTATTCCCAGTAATGGCATATAATAGGTATTTAACAAATGATTAATAACTTGACTATCAGAGTAATATAAGTAAAAGTTTTTGAGAGACTCAAGGAGAAGAGATCATAGGTCTTGTGTTGTACTGGGGAAGAATCCACTGGAATTGTGCTTGGAAGATCTGTTTCAAACCCCATTCATGTCATCTATTATTCTGTGTGACCTTGGGCATAGGGAAGGGAAGGGAATAAAGATTTATTTAGTACCTCCAATGTGCCAGGCATGGTGCTAAGTATTTTATAGATATTATCACAAGTCACTTACCCTCTTGGGGGTTCTGTTCCCTCTTTCTGAAATGAAGGGATCAGACTAGATAGCCTCTAAGGTCCCTTCTAATTCTAACTCTGTGATCTTGTGATTCTATAACCTCTGTGATCTTTACTTCCCTCATCTGTAAAAGTATTCACTTCCAGTTCTAAGACTGGAATTATTTTATGAACAATTATTTTATGAACTTTCAGGAAGGCTTCCTGGAGGAGGTAGAATTTAAACATGTATAGGATTTCAATAGTCAGAGATGAGCTGGGGGTGTGCCTTCTTAAACTGTTAATAAATAAATATTTGTTGTAAAAAGAAAAACAGGATAACTCAAGGCCACCTCCAGTAACAGGAAGGTAAGTGGAATCCCTCTTTGAATTTAGGTTCACAGATTCTAGCCCATATCTGCTGAGTGGGCTGTAGGCAGTCTCTGAGCCCCATTTCCCCCCAATCTTCCCCAGAGATCCTCACTAAATCTTGGGGGCACATCTTGCAGGTGGCTTTGGCACAGTGAAACAGGCCAATAAATTTAGCTGGTGCATGTAGGAAGTCTCCCTGAGAATGGAGCCCAGGTGGGCCATTCATCTAGGGTTTAGCTTCCCTCAAGTGCTCTGTGCCAAATCTGTTCACTGGCACCCAGCCCAGGGAAGGTTGCTAGAGTCAGGGGCAATTTTGCCCTTGCTTAAAGTCTAGGCTCTGACTCTGAATGAAGGATGGCCCATTTGTTTAGATGTTGATTAAGTGGATTCTACTGTAAATGATACAAATAATATTATTACCATTACAGATAAAAATCATATACTGAAATGAATGGCAAAGGAAACAGTGCGTGAAGGAGACCTGTGTGGTTTTCATTTTATTTTGGTTGGCTCCAGAAAACAGCACATTAGGAACTTCTGACAGCAACACAGTCACCACCAGTCCAATGACTCTTCTTCCCCTGAGAGCACTTAGATCATTACCTCCCATCAGGCACATCCACCAGCTCTTGCCATGTGAGGAGCCAAAATAAATCTCTTGTAAAAGGAGCTGATGTCCCTCTGGGAAATTCTGAAGCCCCTACACTTGGATCCAGGATGCTTTGGCATGTGCTAAGTGGGATCTCCTAGTTGTGATGAGAAATATACCTAGCCATCTCCAAGTACTGGCATTGATTGGCACAATATTGCATGGTTGACTTTCTGCCTAACTCTTCTTCCCTCATTTGTCTGAATTAGAGCAAGGCTTTGTACACATATCTTGGGTCCATTATATTATACATTTCCTTGGTAGTTGGGGCATGGAAGCATAGAATGTTGGCTCTTAGAATGTCAGAAAGAAGTTTACAACATAGAATGTCAGAGCTGTAAGAGAGACCTTAGCATATATAATAATAATAATAATAACAATAATAATAATAGTAATCATCACCCGCTTTCCTATAATGCTTTAAGATTTCCAAAGTGCTTTCTTCATGAAAATTAAAGGCAGAGTTCAAGTCAAATTATACCAATTTGACAAATGGAGGAACTGAGACTTAAAAAGAGGTTAAGTAAATGACTTGCTTAGTATCACATACTAAGTGAACTCAAACCCAGTTCTCCTAAGTTATAGACTAGTGCTCTTTCTACAATACTATTTTGCTTGCAAAAAAAAGGAACATCGATGTCATAACTGGAAGGGACCTTAGAGACCCCATCCATTTCTTTTACTAGTGATGACTTTGGACATAACTTCTCTCAGCCTCAGTTTTTTTTTTTCTATAATATGTGAAAGAACAATAGTTCCTATGTTACAGAGACATTAGGATCAAATGAGTAAAGGTATGTAAAGCACTTTGAAAACTTTAAAGTGCTATATGCATGTGAGTTATTATTATCATTGTTGTTGTTGTCTAATCCCACCCCATTCACTTGGCAGATGGAGAAACTTACATCCAGGAAAGGGAAGTGGCTTGCCCATGGTCAAACAGCTAGTAAGTGAGCGTATGTTTATGTGTTTTGGGGTGGTGATAATCAGTAGAATGGGACCCATAATGGTCCAGTGCTCTTCTGATCACACCCCACTTTTCTTCCTACCTTTAGAAACTTCTAGTCTAAGCTTTCTTTTATTTCTCCAGGTTGTCTTTTTAAAAACAGGGTCTTAGTCCCGTGGGTATCTTCTCCCACTGCTTAATTCGTGCCTGGAGTCGTCACCCTCTGTTTCACATCCTAATCATTTCCACAGCAACTGACTGTGTCAGACACAGAGCCTGTTCTGGGGGAGGAAAGGGACTACAAGAGGTTGGCATCAACTAGGAGTCTTTGCTCCGGTTAGGGTAGGGATTCTAAGGGGAAGCTACTCTCTGTCTCCCTCCCACTTTCAGCAGCAGGGATCCTTGAGGCAGGGTCTGTAGCAGCTACTCTCTCCTGCCCTTTGCCAGTTCTATTCCATTTCAACTTCCCTTCTAGCAGCCAAGCTTCCTAGCAGGAGGTGTCAGAAGGAGGATGCTCCCATTCCCCTCCCCCTCAGCCCCCACCTCTCCAGGGCTCTGGAGATTGTCATCGTGATGATGTCCTCATCCTCCCACTCCCCAATTAAAGCTCCAGAGGTCTCCTGGGGCTGCTGACTCCCTCTCCAAATGGTCTTTATGGAGAGGAGGGAGGGGGTATCATGCAGTGAGTAGCTCATTTGCCCCACCTTCTGAAAGGAGGGAGGGAGAAGAGGAAAGAGGAGAGAGAGAGAGAGAGAGAGAGAGAGAGAGAGAGAGAGAGAGAGAGAGAGAGAGAGAGAGAGGAGGAAGCTGGAGCTGAGAAATCCCTAGAATATAAATAAACCTTGTGGGTTCAGCAGAGAAACCTCAGTCCAATGTGCTCCTGTCAGGAGAAAGGGTGGATTAATTCCCCATTGTGCCCATTAAGTCCTCACCCCTTGAATAAACTTCATTTTTTTTTAATCTCAGATAACAGAGCTCTCCCTGTCAAAGCCAACACCCTAATAAACTAGGGAGAACCAAAGAATGGATCCTACTTTTTAGGTTTCTTACACTAGGAATTCTTACATATATTCAGTATGGAAATAAAAAGTATAAAAGAGAGCCCCTTCTCTCTTTGTAGCTGAAGTAGGTGAGATGCAGAGCTCTGAGTGGAAGACATTGTAAACCCTTGAAAAAATAACTTAGGCCCTTGAAATAATACTAACTCTGGTTTATAGAACCTTTCCTTTTACTTTCCTTTTACTCTGCCCTCTGAGGTAGTTCAGGTCCAGGTAAGCAAAGCATAGTACCTAAGATCTCATACCTAGCACACAGAAATGTCACAATCTGGTCTCCTGGCTCCAGGTACAGTGATTTATAAAGAGAGGTTGTATGTTGTGCTTTGGGGATACCCCACATCAGCATGTTGTAATAAATACCAAGCTGCCTCTAGAGTCAATGAGACATGGGTTCAAGTCTTGTCTGACACTTTTTGTCTTTACGACCCTGGGCAAGCCACCTAACCTCTGAGTGAGGTTATTTCTAAGATAATTTCTAAGACTCAGTGGTGGAGCAGGTTCTGATCTTCATTGGTTAAAAGAGGTTTTTTCATTGAAAGTTCCTATACCAAAGAAGTGAGATCTGGTTTAAAAAAAATCAATTCCAATAGTACTGGCTCCAAAGTAAGGTGTGATGTGTTAGAAAGACTTATAGATTAATTGCTTCTCTTCCCTTCCCTCTCTTCTCCCTTCTCTTTTTTTCCTTTACCTTCCCTCCCTTGCCTTCCCTTTTTCTCTCTTTGCCTTGCTGTCTCTGTTCTTTTTTTCCCCCTCTCTTTCTCTTCTTCCTTTCCCCCTCCTCTTCTTCCCTCTTCTTCCTCCCTCCTTCCCTGCTGACAAGAGAATTGTCTCTAAATATAACATCCCCTCAAAATGCCTAGAAGGCATCAACCACCTCTTCATACCTGGAAGTACCCAGGTGGGGCAGGAAGAAAAGAAAGGACTCTTCTGCAGGCCCTGGCTATCCTAACCAAACAACAGCACCCTGACCTTTGCACTATTCATGGTCTCTCTGGACATTAGAGATTGGTGTTCCTTCTCATTGCTGCTTCATTGCCAAGGTTCTTTCCCTTGACCTTCATCTATTACCCTAGGAGAGGTAAGGGATGCTTTCCATCAGAGGCTAGACTGGGCTTGTTTGGCTTTTTGAGTTGATCCACTACTGAGTAAGAAAGGTGGTAAAAGGTCAGTTGGGAAGTGAGTTTCTGGGTGAGAGTCTATTGAGGAAGGGGAGGTTCCACTGGGCTTTTTCTAACTCTAAAGTAGGGCAGGGATGTTGATCACTCTTCCCTTAGAAGAAGCCCTGGAACCCTGCCTTCCTAGGTTTGTGAAAAGTATCCTCTCCTTGCTTCTTGTTTTTGACCATGGGCAATCCAGGCTTCTGCATCCTGATTCTCTACTCCCTGTATACAAACAAAGGCTACAGGAAACAGGAAGTCAGGGTGAGAAATGCCAGGGTGCCAGACTCCACAGTCATTACTCCTGTGAGATACCCAATGACTACCAGGGCATTTAAGACAATAAAAGAATGCAAACTTACAACCAGGAGAAGAAGACTTAGGTCTTTGATGAGGCTCTGTCCAGGATCTTCTTTATTTAAACTACTATTTGTTGTTCACTTATAGTATAGAGCTAAGTTCTAAGGGCTATGCCAGTGGGACACAAACTGTGTGTTTGTGGACCTTGGATGAGCCCAAGTAACTACCAACTGTGTGCCATTTGGCAAGCCACTTAATTTCTCTGTGCCTCAGTTTATTCATCTGAAATAATGGGAATAATAATATCTACAGTACCCACCTGACAGGTTCATTATGAGAGGCCAATGAGATAATGTAGGTATTTGTAAAATTTAAAATTACTATGTAAATGCCATTTAATGAATATGTTTCCACACCACAACTGTGATGAAACTGTGAGGGGTGGAATAAACATTTATATAGCAGCTGCTATATACCAGGCACTGTGCCAGGTGCTTTTTAATATATTATGTCCTTTGATCCTCAAAATAGTCCTGGAAAGTAGGTGCTATTTTATCTTTAGTTGAAGTAGTCAGAGGATACTTGCCCAGGGTCACACAACTTGTGAGTGTTTGAGGCTGGATTTGAATTTAGGGCTTCCTGACTCTAGGCCCAGCATTTCATCCACTGCTTCATTTAATTGCCTCATTAGTATTGAAACTATCCATCAGGAAATACCCTCTACCTCTGTGACAATTGCTCTACTGCTTATAGACTTAGAGCTCTCTGGGGCAATGGCAGGCTAAATGATTTAATAATAGAAAATCAGAGCCATCACATGTTGGAGGCAGAATTTGAATTCAGGTCTTCCTGGCATGGAGACTGATTCTTTCTTTTTCCATACTCGTGTTGCCTTTTTCAGCCACTGTATAGTATTATCTTGTTCTTACATTTCCAATGGTCTTGGGACAAGTCAATATATTGATATGATTCTTTTATTTATTATTTGTAATAATAATCATTTATAATATATATTTTATATGGAGGTGAAATAACTGCTTTTTGTCAATGTCTGTTTGTTGGGCTGACCAGCTAGCATTGTAGATAAAGGGCTGAACCTGAAATCAGGAAGACCTGATTTCAAATCCAACCTTAGACACTTACTAGCTGTGTGACCCTGGGCAAGTCATTTAACCTCTGTTTTGCCTCAAAGTTTCCTCATCTGTAAAATGGGGATAATAACATCACCTCTTTCTTAGGGTTGTTGTGAGTTCTATATATGCTGTATAATATTACTATATACTAGATCCAGAGTAAATTCTATATACATTTTAGCTATTATTATTATTAATTAGTGATGTTGATGTCACATACTTGTTACCAGAAGGTTGGCCACTAGGTCATGAATGTTTTGGCCCTAGAAATTTGTGAAAATTATCTGCAAATACCTTGTGATATGCATCAGTAAAAGAATGACAGATGAAGTCACAGATCCTTAAAGCCTTAAAATAAATATAAAACTTTAGAATGTCAGAGCTAGAAGGAACCCTTGGAGGGTATTGCCAAGCTTTTCCTCTCCCCCACAAAGCTGCTTCAAAAGTTGCCACCTAGTGACTGGCTCTAGGAAAGTGCAAGAAGAATTGTGGTTAGAATTTTCATTGATTCATTAATACTGTCTGATTTTAGGTGATGGAGTAGGTTTTGCTTGGCTGGGTTTGAGGGAAACTTCTGCATCATTGATTATCTGTGAGGTTCTGTAAACAACCTAGCTCTTAAGTTGGTTTCCATCTCATTTAGCAATGAGATATTGAAATATAACTCTAGAAGCTCTTTGGATTTGTTGGCTCATTCAGGATCCTTGGTATCTAATAAGGCATTTTTTTTCTACTAGATATTATGTAGAATTAGTCATCTTTTTCTTGTGAATAACACCCTTGGTAAAAACATTTAAAGTTTTGTACAATATACCTATGTTGGTTCTTAGGATATTTCTTTAGCTTCTGGAGCAAATTCTGAACTATTTACTTAGTTCAGGCTTAATAAAACTGTTGTTCTTCTGAAATAGTTGGCATCAAATTTAAATAAAATTAGGGGTCACTAAACCATTCAAAAGAATTCCTATAGACCACATATTGACTTGGGAAACCACATGTTAAGATCATCTATATCCCATTTTACTTATTTTGTTAGATATTTTCCAATTACATTTTTATCTGGCTCTGCACTCCATGTGTTTGACACCTCTGTTCTGGAAGACCCTTAGAAAGGGAGCAGGCACCATTTTGTATCAAATCCAGATGTTATATAATCAGAGAGGCAGCAGCTGCTGCCAATAGCCCTAAAGAGGGCAGAGGTTTCTCTTCCATTCTTTCTTCTGTCTTTGGGCAGGAGAGAGAGAAGCGATGAGACTCACTTCCTCTGGACTAAATTGGCCCTTTTTTGGTAGCTGTACAACTGAGTCTAGTGATAGAAAGGAGAATTAGTCATATGAGATCCCTGCATGTCTGAGCTGAACAGCTCTGGGGAGCCTTGGGTTTCCTTGGTGTCTTCCTTATGTGTCTGTGTTTTTGTTCTTCTGAATTGGGGTTTGCCCCTGGGGAAGTAAATCATATACATGAGGCTAGAATATGAGCTGCCTGTAGTCTTAAGCACAGAAAATGCTGAAAAGTTGGGCAGTGATGCCTGTATCAGCAAGAGCTGGATCCTCATATAATAACTTCTGAATCTAACTCCAACTGTCCCTGTTCTGCTAGGATTGCCAGTATCAGAGATTTATAGGATGTTGGGAGTCAAATGGAATGTGGAATATGGAAGAATATACTGTGAAGGTGAACAATGTCAAAAAGCAAGACATACCAACTTTGTCTCTCCCTTCTACTCTTGTTCCCCCAACAGGCATTCACAGCTATGCAGATAAGTGAGTGACCTGGTAAGATAATTATAAGAATTTGGGGAACTAACCAAGACTTAAATCTATAATGACATCCAGTTGCAGAGACTTCCATTAAGGTCTTTCTATACACCAGTGATATAGCCTTCCAGAACCCTAAGCTATATCAATCCAGTAATATCACATCTTTTAAAAAGGGAAAGTCTTTTTGCCTGAGCCTAGTGAAAGACTGTATGTATTGTTTGAAGATTACAGTAGCCAAGTGTGAAAAGATCAATTCAGTGATACTTTTTTTTTTTTTTTGGACTTATAACAACTCATATCTACTTAGTTGCAAAGGAGTTGTGATATGTGTCCACACTAGGAAAATATCAGATCCTTGAAGTGTTTAAGCTATTGGCTTCAGGACGGAACTGAAAAAAGGCCCTTATTCTTCTGAAAAGCCTTTGTCTTGATGGAAGCAATCAGCCCTTTGTATAGAAACTTGAAGTTAGAATCAGGGAGGTAGCAGCTGCTGCTAGTAGCCCTAATGAGGGTGCCCAGTCTATCTTCCACTCTTGAAAATATCTTTGGAGTAAGGTAGAAGAGGTGAGATCTAGTAACTAGAAGTTAAAAGAGAGAGGAGTCAAGAACAATTGAAAATTTTAACCTAACTGCTGGGGAGGGAAACAAATTAAATTAGGAGAAGTCCACATTATCTCATTCAGCCCTATAACATAGGTGCTATAGGTAATTATCCTAATTTTACAAATGAGGAAACTGAGGTTGAGAAGTTAAGGATACCCAGCTAGTAAAATTTTAGAAATAGGATTTGGCGAGGTCTTCCTGAGTTCAATATTCTATCCTCTATGCTAGACTCTCTTTAATAAATAACAAAACCAGGGTTTTTGCCTTCATCTACAGATCCATTCGTCTTTCTTCTAGAGTATATTCCTTTCGTTAGTCTCTCAGCCTAAACCTGGGGGTGGAGGGGGCACTGGAATGTGAATTTTCTTTTCTACCATCTCTTGTTTTGTCTGAGAGAATGGGGGTAGGGGAATGGGGGCAGGGTGGAGGTTGGTGGTGGTTAGGATCTGATAAAGGATTCCAACCCTGTGGAAGTAGGAAAATGGAGCTAAAATCCAAAGCAGTCTCTCTCTCTTTCTCTCTCTCCCCCACTGAGCACATGGGATGTGCTTCATTACCTTTGACAATTCAGTTCTAATCAATACACTGCCAGCTAACCTTGGAGTTGTTCTTGACTCATAACTTTTCCTCTATAGCCACACCTGACTAAGATAGAAACTACAGTAGCTCCAGGGCTTTTCAAAGCCCTTCAGTGACTTACCACTTACTCAAGTCCCAAAGCTGACATTCAAGGCTTCCTGCCAGCTTCTCATTATTATTATAACCGCCTTATTATAATAGCAACTCACTATTCTGTAGCATTGTAAGGTTTATGAGGCATTTTCTTCATAAGATCCCCATTTTATGTAAGGAAGATTGAGGCTCAATAAGATATTTATGGACCCCATTCTCCAGACTTCTGCCACCACTATGGTGAAGGCCTTTAATTGCTTCATATCTGGATTATTGTCATAGCCTGCTATTGTCTGCCTCCCTCAAATCTTAATTTTCTCCACACCAATCTATCCTCCATTTAGCTAGTAAAATGATCTTTCTAAAATGCAAGTTGATCACGTCACCTCCCTATTCAATAAACTCCAAGAGCTCCCTATTGCCTATAAGAATCAAAACAAAGTGCTTTATTTTGCATTGACAGCCATGCAAACCTAGCTCCTTACTACCTTTCCAGTCTTCCCAACCCCACTCCCTGACACATACTCTTCAGTTCTGTGACACTGGCCTTTTGGCTGTGTCACGGAAAAAAAAACATTCATAAACAAAATGGTTTCTGGCATTCTCTTCTGCTGTCCCCCATTTCTGGAACCTTTACCTCCTTTACTCCAATTACTAACCTCTCTGACCTCTTTTAAGTCATGACCAACATCCTGCCTTCTACAGGAAGCTTTCCTAACACCTCTTAATTCCAATGCTTTCTCCCCTCTTAATTATTTCCCATTTATCTGGCATATAGCTAGTTTGTAGATACTTGCTTGTTGTCTTTTCCATTAGATTGTAAGATCCTTGGTGGCAGGGACTCCCTTTTGCCTTTCATCATTTCCCCAGTGATTAGCACTGGCATGCTAGTAGGCATTTGAAATATTTGCTGAATTGAATTGAAAAAAGTAAGTGCTATTTCCATAAAAGAGAGTTGGACTTGAGATCAGAAGATCTGGATTCAAATTCTGAGTCCACCACTTAAACAGTCATAAGACTTTCAGGAAGTCATTTCACTTCTCTGATTTTCAGTCTCTTTATTTGTAAAATGGGGTTAATAATATTTTCACTCAAGAGCTGTTATAAGGGAAGCATTTTTAAAATATTGATGCAGGACAGAAATGTGACTTCTTATTTGTTTTTGTGTCTTTTCACAGGGCATAGGGCTCTCTACAGAGCAACAATTAGTGTTTTTTGAATGAATAACACATTTAAAATGGTTACTTCAGTTTAGCTCTAGGTTAAAACCAAGTTTCATTTTTAACACTTCAACACTATCCATGTTATGGCAAGCCACTTCCTTCTCTAAGCCTCAATTTCCTCTTTTGTAAAATGGGGATGATAACCCCAGTGTTGGTTAAGAAGAAAGTGATTGTTCACATTAAAAGATTTTAGAAATTAGAGCTATGTAAATAGCATGGATTTTCTCTCAGCTCACTGAGAGTGAAGATGAAGCATTCTTGGGTGTCATTGCTGTGTCCCTCCTTTGAGGGTGAGATTCGTGGAGCCCTTTGTACAGACATAAATGGCTTCTGGTTTGTTCTTTCCTTCAGAAAATGAACCTCCCTCTCCTCTGGTTTCTGGGATCATCGACTATAACATGCCCCTCACCTCAACATACCTGAAGCAGATGAAGCTACGGGTAATGAATTCCCAGGAGCAGGTGAGTTGTTGTTTTCATAGAGGTTTGGGTAAAGAACATCAGGCAGAAATATCTCCCTTCTCTGGACATACTTCTCTTTCACCTCCTCCTCCTCCTCCTCCTCCTCCTCCTCCTCCTCCTCCTCCTCTTCCTCCTCCTCCTCCTCCTCCTCCTCCTCCTCCTCCTCCTTCTCTTCCTCCTCCTCCTCTTCCTCCTCTTCCTCCTCCTCCTCCTTTTTTTTTTTTTGTATCATCCTATCAGAAACAAAGGACTCAGGCCCATGAAAACTGACTGAAAATTGAAGAGGTTGCTAATCTCTTATCGTGGAAAGGCAGTCAAAGCTGAAAGAGATGGAAGAAGCCAAAGGAGGAATGTATTCCTACTTAACTGGTCTGCTGGGCAGAACTCCTTGATTGTCAGGAGGATTTCTAATGAAATCCATGGAATTCAGATTTCTACTTACCTCTACACACTTTCTCAGATAATTATTAATAAAAAGGGTTCAGGAAGCTAGAATTTGAGGATCCAGTTTGCTCTTTAACAAGCATCAGAGCTGAGAGGGACCTTAGAACCTAGAATGTGAAACCTGGAAGGAACCTTAAAACAGAGTGTTAGAGCTAGATATGGAGACTTAGAAATCATAGGATTATAGCTAGAAGAAACTCCAGAAGCCATCTTATTACACTTTCTCATTTTATACATGAGGAAGTTTGCTCAAGGCCACATAGCTAGTAAATGGCAAAACTGGAACTCATACCTAGGCATCTGGTATTTTTTTCCCACTAAACAGCTTTATGTTGTAGTGGATAGAGAACCCCAGACCTGGAATCAGGAAGATCTGATTTCAAATCTTGCCTCAGACACTTAATAGCTGAGTGATCCTGGACAAATCACATAGCCTCTTTCTGCCTCAGTGTCTTCATCTATAAAAAAGCAACTACTTCATGGGATTGCTATGAGGATCAAAAGATATGATATTTATAAAGTGCTTTGCAAACCTTGACATGCTATGCAAATACTATTATTAAACCATAATTGTATTATGACACCAATAATAAAAACTCACATTGCTATAATGTTTTACACTTTAAAAGCATTTTTCCACAGCCAGTCTGTGAGGTTGTACAAGTATTGTTATGCCCATTTTATAGATAAGAAAACTGACTTTGAAAAGTGAAGTGAATTTCCCATTGATTAAACAGCTTATAAGTATTGCAGGCAAGGTTCAAACCCTAATCTTCTGCTGCCACTATCCATTATTCTTCCCTGCTTCATTGATCTGACACAGTGAAAGACAAAGTAGAATCTGAGCACTGTTGTGAGTTTCTTTCCTCAGGGAGTTAGGAGAGGTATAGTCTTGAGGTTTAAGTCTGGGAGAATGGACCTCAGAGGATGGCTTGATAATACTCTAGGGCCTCCAAGCTGTCCAAACTGCCCCAGCTGTGGTTTGTTCAGGGCTTTTCAGGGCACCATGGAAACAGGCTATAAAAAGAAGGAGGAAAAAGCACACACACACTTTACTATGTATTCACAAAGCCAACTCTTACAGCCCTCAGCAAAGTGAGAGTTTGGCTATTTCAGTTCAGCACAGTGCAAGGTGGAGGATCTATCTTGTTCATAGATTTTCTCACTGTACCCTGGTCTATTACAGGAAAATAATCATGTCTTGCATTTTAAAGGATGCTTACATCCATTTTTTCAGTTGCTCCTCTTAAGAGTTCTATGACAGGCTGAGGGGACTTTATAGATGGGGAAACTGAGGTTCCATGGTGATGTGACTTGCTTATGGCCCACAAAGCTAAGAAGTACAGCTAGTAAGTGTCAGAGCACAGATTTGAACCAAGGACTCTTGATCCCAAATCCAGCATTCTTTCTACCTATTTTAGTCAGAACTGAGAAGAACCTTAGAGCATAGAACAAAAGGACAAGGCTCAAGGGAATCTTAGAATATAGAATGTAAGAGGGGAAAGGGACCCTAGAGATTATCTGGTTTACCCTTTTGTAGTTGGCAAAGAAGAAAAGAAAACAGACTTGACAATTCAGTTATAGGTTTAGTACTAGTAATTTTGGATCTGAATTCCAGTGTTTCTGTTTTTAAAACACACACACACACACACACACACACACACACATACATTTTATTGATGCCTTTTGACTTTATTTCACATAATATCAAAGCTGCCCCCATCATTACACATTCCAGGCTAAACAATCCTTTGTGACAAAGATCTAAAACTTTCTACACCTCTTGCTGCCTTCTAGGATGATGCATTAATCCACATTTGATCCAGTTTGGACTCAGATGCCTTTTGAGATCCTTTCCAGTTTTGAGATCCAGTGATTTTGTAATCTCATGGTTTATTGTTCTATGTCAATATACAAGGAACAGATTATAACATTTTCAATACAGAAAATGCAAGAAAATGGCTCCTAATCCTGAACCATACAAAGACAGTAACTAATAATTTCAGGTTTGTGAGAGACCTAGGGTCTAGTTCAGATTAGGAGAATCTTTATTCCAACATCCCTGACAAATGGCCATCTAGCTTCTATTTGAAGTCTTTTAATGAGGGAGAACCCACTTCCTCCTCAAGTGGCCAGATCTACTCTGATTATTAGGAAGCTCTCCCTGGCATCAGTTCTAAATTGCCTTTTGGCAGCTTTTACCTAGTGCTGCCCTTTGGGGCCAAACAGAATGAGTCTGTTACCTCTTTCACATAATAGCCCATCAGATATCTCCCCTGAATCTTCTCTTCTTCTGGTTATATATCCCCAATTCTTCCATCTGATCCTCATTCAGCATGGACTTGGGACCCTGTTATTTGCAATGCACCACATTATTCTACCCATTCAAAAGGAAGAAAGTGGAATTAGAATTCCTAGACAATGAGGGCACCCTTATCTCCTTTCCTTTCTCAAGTGCTCCTACTTGCATATAAGCCAAGGTCACCCTGTAAAAACTCAGTTTAAATAGAATAAGTGTTTCTTTTGAGAAATTAAATCCAAAACATAAATGGAGAAGGTTTGCTACTATTATTATTGTTATTATGTCTAAGATTTACATAGTGTTTTATAAATTCCTTTCCTCCCTCTGCCAGTCCTAAAGAACTACAAATCCTTGGTACAATGGAAAGAAAATTGGACTGAATATGGATATATTTGGCCTGATTAGTCCACTCTGACACTGAGTTTGTGTATAATTATGAAGAAGTCACTTCCCTTTTCTAAGGTGATTTTCACCTCTTTTATTTTATAATTAGAAGAAATGATTTAAATCTCAACACTGATCTTTGCTAGATCTTAGACTTACATGTAGATCCTTTCTCTGACTCTCAAATCTCCTCATCTGTAAAATAGGGATTATAATAATATTTAACAATACCCACCTTGACTTCACCACGGCTACCTGAGGAAAGTACTTTTTAAACCTTGAAGTGCTGTAGAAATGTGAGCTATGAAGATGATTCCAAATCTGAATTTCTGTGATTCTATGAAGCAGGGAACAGCTCTCCTTTGGGGCTATCTTCATAAATTGCTCAAGGTCTGGAAAGTTTGGTTGGCTAAAATGAGGAAGCACATGGTCTCAGTCACCATATATGCAGTGTAAAATTCCATCCTGCACACACAGTTTAAACACATGCTATAGTACCACCATACCCCAAAATACAAATTTCATGCTTCTCAATCAGCCTTGCAGGAGAGACAGGCCATACTTCAGTACACTTTCTTTGTCTTTTTTAATGTAAGTACTCCCTCCACTAGGATAGTTTTCCATGTCTTTTTTGTGGCATTCTTGACTATTTTTTTCCTAGCAATCCTCCATACCAAGTTCATCTAATTAGTGGTCTTTTTCTGATTCTTTGATTCATAATTAGCAGTATAACACTGGGATTACCCTTCTGTTATACAAATAATAATAAAACTTTTATTTATAAATCACCTGTCTTCCATTCTTCCTTAATCTCTTTTGCCAGGTCATTTTCCTCTTGACCACTAAATATGAATATCCCCTAAGAGTCTTTGCTTTGAGTTCTCTTCTTTCCCTATTCTTTTTCTCAGTAATCTCATCAGTTCTATTGGTTCAAATATCATAACTGTGCAAATGCAACTCAGATCTATATGTCCAGTCCTAATTTTCTCTCATGAATACTTTTTTTTGCTATATTTCTCCATTTGAATGTAAGTATGTGTCAGTGTGTCCAAAACAGAACTCATTTGTTTTCCTTCTAAACCCATTCATCCTTCAAACTTGACAGTTTTTGTGGATGGCATCATTATCCTTCTAGTAACCCAAGTTCACAAACTTGGAGTTATCTTTGGCACCTCCTTTTCTCTCAGTCCCCATGCTTAATCAGTTATCATATCACCCTTTACCCAGACTGTTGCAATAGCTTCCTATTTGTTCTACCTATTCCTACTCTTCCCCCCACTGCAATTTATTCTTCTGATTACACAACTGCCAAATTCTAGAATTCTAGAATCTAGAACTGACCATGTCATCTCTCTATCCAAAAATCTTCTAACGACACTAGGATAAAATATAAAATCCTCAGCCTGGCATTTAAAGTCCTTCACAACGTGACTCTCACCTGCATTTCCAGTCCGATTTCATATGACCAACCTTCTTATCTCCTCTTCCAGTCAAACTAGCCTCTTATTTGTTCTCAATATGAAACATTAGATTTCCTGCCTCCATGAAGGAAAGTGATACATGCCTGCCCATAACTGAAATGTACACTCTTTTAACCTCAGTCTCTTGTATATCTAGCTTTCACCAAATTACAACTTCATTGTTCAGTTCAGTCATTTTCTTCACAAAGATACTGGAGTAATTTGCCATTTCCTTCTCCTACTCATTTTTACAGATAAGAAACTGAGGCACATAGGGTCACACAACTAGTAAGTGTCTGAAGCCAGATTTGAATTCAGATTTTCCTGATTTTGATTCTGACACTCTAACCACCTAGTTGCTTGTAATTCAAATGCTACCTCTCAAATGATCCCTTTCCTGATTTTTTCCCCTTCCCTCCAGTTATGAGTACTTTTTCCTTTTTTCCTTTTAGAATTCCTGAATTATTTTGTACACACTTTATTATATCTGCTTTCTTCTCCATATTGTTTTATACCCCAGTGGAATGGAGGCTTCCTGAGAGCAGAGAGTTTTATCTTGTGTTTGTCCTTCCCTTACCTACCTTATATGTCTATTGACTTGAATCCTCAAAATAATACTGTGAGATAGGTGCTATGAGTATTATTATTCTTGTTTTATAGATGAGGAAATTAAGGCTCAGAGAGGTTAAATCACCTACCCAGGGTCACATTATGGGTCAGAAACAGGATCTTAACCCTGGACTTCTGGAATTCAAGTCTAGTTCTCTATTCATTATATCACATTAGCTCTCCACTATCTTTTACTTTTTCTGTATGACCCATTCACTTCCTTTTCCTGCCATAAATGTCCTTCACACAAATAGATTATTGTTAATAATATGCTATAGATTGCTTGTGCCTGCCATGTGTCTTTCCATTAATTTTTGGGTCATCTGCCATTATGTTTCTTCTGAGTTTTGGGATTTATAGCCATAGTGCATCCCTAGGACAAACATATACAATATAAAACACTTAGTATTCCATGTACTAGTATTGTGACTGCTGTGAAGTAGTGCTAGGGTCTTCTCATAAAATCTCTATATTGGGGTCAAGGGAAGGAGCCAATACCAGAGAAATTTGGAATGTGCCCATTCCCATGGGACTTTCAAAGCATCTATTGAAATCCAGTTGGATGGTTCATTCATTCAGTATTAAAGTACCTTTTTCCTGCCAAGTACTGTGCTGGACCCTGGTTGGTCAGCCTCCTTAGTGACAGTGGATTTATAGATAATTTAATCTAGTCACCTTCTTTTACCCACAAGAAGACTAAAGACCAAGAAGAAGAAATTTTCCTAACTCAAAAAGTAGCAGGGTTGGACTTTTACATAGGTCTTCTAGCTCTCGGGAGTTAGGATTCTCAAAATGTTTCTTTGAGACTTAGAGAATCTTTCAGAATGTTAGAAGTAGAAGGGAGAAATGAGCTTGTTTGTAGAAAGAAAAGGGAAGAGGATACAAGCATTTATTAATGACTGACTAATGTGTGTTAGGCACTGTGCTAGGCACTTTAAAAATATATAATTTGATCTTCACAACAACCCTAAGACGTGCTGTTATTATCTTCATTTTACAGTTGGGGAAACTGAGAGAGATAGGGCTTCAGTGACTTACCCAGCAAATCTGTTATTCACACAGATAATAAGTGTCTGACATAAGATTTAAATTCAGGTCTTCCTGACTAGCGCCAGACCCCAGGGTTCTATCCACTGTATTACATAAATACCTCCTAATTTTAAAAAGTAAGGAAACAAATTGGGGAGAGAACTTGTCCACAGGCACATAGTATATTTAGTAACAGAGTCAACACTAGAGCCTGTGGCTTCCAATTCTGTGTATAAAGTTGTTCCTACTGTGTTATGCTATTTAGGAAGCAGGTTGTACCTACAGGCAAGGCATTTGAGATGCCATTCAGTGTAAGAGATAATATGGTGGATCTGGAGTCAGATGCCATCAGTTAAAATCTTGAATCTGCTGTTCACTTATTGGATGACCTTGGGCAAATGTCTTCTTCACTCTGGGCTTTGATTTCTTCATATATAAAATGAAGAGGTTAGATGTAGAGATGTCTCTAAGTAGAATCCAGTTCTAAATCCCATGATCTCAAATCCTGTAATTCCTTGCAACAAATTTCCAGATTATATGAAGCTGGTATATTGTTGTTGTTGTTGTTATTATTCCGTTGTTTCACTCACACCCTACTCTTCATGATCCCATTTGAGGTTTTCTTGACAAAGATACTGGAGTGCTTTGTCATTTCTTTCTCCAGATTATTTTACAGATGAAGAAACGGAGGCAAACAGAATTAAGTAACTTGCCTAGAGAAATTTCTGAGATGTGATTTGAACTCAGGAAGATGAGTCTTCCTGACTCCAGGTTACCAAATTGACTCTAAAGTTGGTATATTACACTTATGATATTTGTAGCTATGACAGAGGGTATAGAACATATGAAACTGAAATTGATCAGCCAACTGCCAGAATCAAAGGAAAAATTAATTAATGCTTTTTTTAAAGACCTACAATTAAATTAACCACCTAAAATTGAAAAAAAATATCCACTGAAATGCATTTTTTTTTCATTTACATATCTGAGAACTTCATAGTAAGACAAGAAAAGGAACTTTAAACTTTTGAGGGTTTGATCAAACAATATATAAACTATGGAGGTTCACCCTAGGATAAATCAAATCTAAAGTTACTTCTAATCCAGTTGTATCTTATGAATGATTATTGTTTGGTCATTTCAGTTGTGTCTGACTGTTCATGTCCCCCATTTGGGTTTTTTTGGCAGAGATACTGGAGTGGTTTGCTTATTACATTCTCTAGCTCATTCTGTAGGTGAGGAAACTGAGGCACACAGGGTTAAGTGACTTGCCCAGGGTCACCTAGCTAGTAAGTGTCTGAGGAAGGATTTGAACTTAGTATTTCTCTATTCCAGTATTACAAGATGTCTCATAGAAAAGAAGTGGACTTGTGATTTCATTGGCACAGGGGACTCCTTCTGCCAATTTAGAATGGCACCTTCTCTGCAATTTGTTGTCTTAGTTACCTAGAGCCCTAAGAAGTTAATTGAGGGTTTCCTGGAATCATACTGCTTGTATGTGTCAAAACTTAGACTTGAACCCAGACTGGCTTCAAGATCAGTTCTTTATCCACCATGCCATATTTCCCCTTAGGGGGTTCCAATTCAGTAAAATTCCTTAGATTAAGAAAATGCCTGCAAGAGAGCACCATTTATCCATAACTAGTATTTCTTATTTATAGTGAATTTTTTGTAAAGGAAACCTCACAAGACTGAATTTCTTCTCAACTCTAACCACACAACCCTGAATAAATTGCTTCACTTCCTTGCCTTGATTATTTCATTTAGAAAATAAGTTGAAAGTTTACCCATACCTTTATAAACCAACTGAGCTGAAAATTAGCTTAGAACATGGATACAAAAACTGGAGGAATATTAGATTACAGAATATATAGTAGTAGAGCTGTCCAGCACTTTTAAGCAATTCAGCAAGATTCTCATTATACAGGTAGGAAAACTGAGCCAAAGAAAGGCAAAAATGACTTGCTTATCTGGAATTTGTAAGAAAAATTTGAGAGTGCTTCAAAACATTAAGATGAGAGGTACATATTCATATCAGATGCTGTGGTTTTTGTTTTTTTTAAGTGATTGAGGTACCGGATTTGGAAAATAGCTATTAATTGTCAAAGAGAGAAATTAAAAGCAAAATGTCATATGTGAGTTTAGTATTTGGAACTCTCAACTCATTAGTGGCAGAGGTTCTACAAGGTCCCAGACTCTCTGACTCCAAGTCTATAGGTTTTCTAGGCCTGTCTCCCTTACAGCCTTTCCTTTATTTCCAAACCTGATTTATAACAATACTACCACCCAACAAAGGGTTATTTCCACCATCTCATTGTTTTCCCAGAAAAAGCCCTGAGTTTGTTAAATTGTATAAATAGGTTAGGTTGTATAAATACTGTTAGGTTAGGTATAAATATGTTAGGTTGTATAAATACTATTTCATAAATGGGGAAACTGAGGTCCAGAGTTCTGAAAGTGACTTGACCAAAGTCCCATAATGAGTTAATATTAGAGCTAAGGTTTGGAACCAGGACTCCTGGCTGTTGATCACTGAATCATCATTTTTCCTCAGTTTTTATTTGATTTCCTTTACTTATAATTAACCTAATTCTATAAATATGTGAAATCTTCAATTTGGAATGGGGATAGAGTCTTAGAATTCAACTATTTTTATCCTTCCCATTTGTAGGTGAGAGGATTGAGGCCCAGAGTGGTTAGATACCTAGTAATTAGCAAAGCTGAGATTTGAACCCATGCCCTCTGACTCCAAATCCTCTGCACCTTTTGGTATCTTTCTTACAAGATAGAGCTTGTAAGAACTGCCTTTTATTTGTCTGGTTCCCATTTTTGGGATCTTTGATTCTTTCTAGAAAGGTGTGCAATGGAAATATGGAGTTAGAAAGAATTATCTTCCTGAGTACAAATCTGGCCTCAGACATTTACTAGATGTGTGATTCTGGGTAAGTCACTTCATTCTGTTTGCCTCAATTTCTCATCTGTAAAAATGAACTGAGAAGGAAATGGCAAACTTCTCTAGTATCTTTGCCAAGAAAACCCCAAATGGGGTTACAAAGAGTCAGATGTGACTAAAATGACTTAACAACAACTCTTTCCAGTACTTAGCCTCATCCAGGGAAAGGTATCCAAACAATTCAATCTTCTTCCATTAGGAGCTTGGTGGTTGTCAGAATCTTAATTCCTATGTGTTAATATCCTGCTAATGGTCTCAATACTTCCATCTCAAGTGTGAAGGCTGGGAGGACTCACTGTTTAAATCATATGAGAAAGTCTGTCTTTTACCCTAACCTTTAGCTCTTGGGCTTTTCTTTGGGATGTGAATTTTTTTTAAGTCCAATTTTTAGAGAGGAGAGAGGCAAGAGTGGAATGAGGCTGCACAACAGGAAAATGGAGACTTTTCTCCATCCTGTTCTCCTTCCTTCTCTTCTCTTTCAGTCTTTGTCAGAGGGTTGCTTTGGCTCGTTGTGCTTCCAACCCTAAAATGATGCCTCCTTCTCTCACTTCTACCACATCCATTATCTTTCAGATAGTTCTGTTGATTCTGTCTCTTCACTAAGACTCTCATCTGTCCCCTGGTAGCACTATAGAATCCTAAAATACTAACTGGAAGGAACCTTAGAGGTAATCTAGTTTAACTCCTTCTTTTTCAAGAAGAAGAAACTGAGGCACTACCAAAGGGTTGGGAGAGAGATTTTCTTAAGGTCACACAGAGCCAAAACTATAACTGTCTTGGCTGCAGGTCAAGGACTCTTTCCAATAAACCATCTCTCCTTTGCATTCTTATTGCCGTCATCCTATTTTAGTCACATCTTATTTCTCCTGAGCCAGTATAGCATTTCCTAACCTTTCTTTCAAAATATACTGCCCATAATACAAAATTAAGGAATAACTCTAATCATTTCATTCTTCTGTTCAGAAACTTTCAGCAGCTCCCAATTACCTGAGATAAACTCCACACGTTTTAGCCTAACATTTAATGTTTTTCTTATAGCTTTCCAGCCTTATTTCTACTTGAGAAGTATCATGATAAACTGGGTGGAGTACTGGACTTGGGGGTCAGGAAAACTGGTTTCAGATTCTACTTCAGAAACTTTATAGCTGGATAACTCTAGACAAGTCACTAAAGTATTTGAGCTTTAGTTTCCTCATCTATAAAATGAAGAGATTGGACTAGATATCCAAATCCTACCTGTTCAAAATATACTAATCATGTTCCTGAACCAGTTTATATCCTCCCTCCCCTAATGTTTTTGTTCTTCATGCTTTGGATATTCTTTCCTTGCTTCTGCTACCTTTGGCTGCATGATGACTTCCCACCTATTATTTGAAGCTAAACTCAAAGGCTATCTCCTCCAGGAAGCCTTCTCTAATCACCTCTAAAGAGAAGAAATATCCCCCTACCCTTATATTTGCTTTACACACTTGTCTAATTCTATTTTATGTATTTTTCTGTGCTTATGTTACCTGTAAGCTCCTTAAGAGCTAAAGATAGTATTATCTTTCCCAATATAAAAATAGCACTTTCACATAGTAGGTTCTTTTTTTTTATTAATAATTTTTATTTGCAAAACATATGTATGGGTAATTCCTAAACATTAACCCTTACAAAGCTTTCTGTTACAAATTTTTCCCCCCTACTCCCCACCCCTCCCCTAGATGGCAGGATATCCACTACATGATAATTATGTTAGAATACTTAAGAAATCTAATATATGTATAGTTATTGCATCATTTTTTGTGCAGGAGAAATCACATCTACAAGAAAGAATAATCTGATAAAGGAAATACAATGCAAGCAAACCTCAATAGAGAACATGAAAATGTTATGTTGTGGTCCACATTTCACGTCCCTCTCTCTAGCTGTATATGGCTCTCTTCACCGAACAACTGGAACTGGTTTGAAGCATTTCATTATTGAAGAGAGTGATGTCCATTAGAACTGATCCTCATATAGCATTGTTGTTGCCGTGAATAATGATCTCTTGGTTCTGCTCACTTCACTGAGCATTAGTTCATGCAAGTCCCTCCAGGCCTCTGTGAAATTGTCCTGCTGGTCATTTCTTACAGAACAATAATATTCCATAACATTCATATACCATAATTTATTCAGCCACTCTCCAATTGATGGGCATCCATTCAGTTTCCAGTTTCTAGCCACTACAAAAAGAGCTGCCACAAACATTCTTGCACATGTGGGGCCCTTTCCTTCTTTTATGATTTCTTTGGGATATAAGCCCAATAGAAACACTGCTGGGTCAAAGGGTATGCATAGTTTGATAACTTTTTGAGCATAGCTCCAAATTGCTCTCCAGAATGGCTGGATCCGTTCACAGCTCCAACAATGCATCAGTGTCCCAGTCTTCCCACATCCCCTCCAACATTCATCTGTAGCTTTTCCTGTCATTTTAGCCAATCTGACAGGTGTCACATAGTAGGTTCTTAATCATTATTTTAATTTACTTAACCTGGTTTGATCTGGTACAGATTTGAAGTTAATTTTTCTGGGGGAGAAATGGGATGAAGCGATTTGAAGAGATAATGAAATACCCTGGAACTGCCATAGTAGCTGTATGACCTAATCATTTGATTTTCTGAAGCCTCAGTTTTCTCATTTGAAAAATGTGTAGAATAATACTTTTTCTTCCTGCCTCAGGGCTTTTTGTAAGGAAAGCTCTTTGCAAACTTTGAAGAACTAGAGAAATGTAAATTTGTGAAAATGTAACTGTTTCCCCCAGTTTTGTAATTAGATACAAATGGATTTGGAGGTCCATTTTTATCTGTAGTATATGGGCCTCTATTTTGCTTCTGTGAGTTCTTAAGGTTATGTGTGCACATCACTTTGTTGAGTGCTAGATCATAGAAGAATATGGGGAGTTGTTATGCTTGGCATCAAACCAGAAACCCTGTTGCACAAGCTTCACACTCTTGCCTGCCTGCCTGCCTGCCTGCCTGCCTACCAGCCACAGCTCTGAGCTCAAGAGGCCAGGAAACAGTGATTGAGAACACTCAAGGCTAGCAGTACTAGACCTAACCCTGCCCCAAGCCTCCCTCCTACATTTATAACCATATACTGTTAGTGCTGTAGGAGACCTTAGAAAAGATATTGAGTTTAATATTCTCATTTGAGGACTGAAGATCAGAAGAATCATTTCTCTAAGGTCATACAACTCATAATGAGGTAGAATTGGGATTTCATTCAGATTTTGCTGATCTCTATCCTGGTGTTCTTTTCATACATCAAGGTGCCTATAGTGTTTTGTAGGGTGAGAAAACTAAGCCACTTCGGATACTTTAAACCAGTTGTGTCAAATTCAAGTACAAACAGATCTCTGAGGGTCAGATATTAACTTAGAAAACCACAAATTAAAATTATCTATGTTGTATTATATTTTTATTTATTCTGTTAAATATTTCTCAATTGGTCACAGTTAAATGGCACAGTGGATAGAGCACCAACCCTGGATTCAGGAGGACCTGAATTAAAATCTGGCCTCAGATACTTAATATTTCCTAGCTATGTGATCCTGGACAAGTCACTTAACTCCAATTGCCTCAGCAAAAATTAATAAATAAATAAATAAAATTTCCCAATTACATTTTAATCTGGATAGATAGGGGTTGAGGGAATGGGCTGGGAGAATGGGTTGGGCCTTGAATTTGAAGTCTCTGTTTTAAACTACCATTCTTCTTGGCCTGCTGAAGCCAAGAACATTCCCTGTGCAGCTCCCTCTTTCTGAAATCAGTTGGAAAAAAATAACAATAACAAAAATTCAAACAAGCCACAATTGACATTCTCTTTCTTGTGAACCCTAATAATGAGTTATAGAACTGAGAAGAATGTGTTTTTGAAGCAGAATCAGACTGTCAGAACTGCGTGAAAATGGGAGACATTTAATCCTAACCTAGAACAGGCGTTTAAATCCAGCCTCCTCCAAGGAAACCTCCATTGATGGGAAATTCACTACATTTTAAAATTTTATTTTATTTTATTTTTTGGTCTGCATTTTGTTTCTCTCATATTACACACACACACACACACTATGTATCTATGCATATAAAATATATATATGTATATATATATAATACAAAATGCTTTATATTTGGAATCAGAAGGCCTTGGCTCAGTATTTAGTTCTACTTACTAGCTGACTGTCTTTAGGCAAGTCACTTAGCCACTGTGGGCCTCAGTTTCCTCAATTATAAAATGGGGTTAATAATAATAATCTTACCTAACTTACAATGTTGCCCTGAGGAAAGTGCTTTTTAAATTGTAAAACATTTTAGAAATAAACAAATGTGATAATGATGGTAATAATTATTATTGATGATGATACATTGATGAATCTGTGATTTCATAGATGTGTGACCCTCTGTGACCCTAAAAAGTCTTTATTTCTGTGCCTTCTCATATCTTTTGCTAGTCTTGCCTTTGTTGTTCAATAAATCCTCCAGGAGGATCTGTCCAATGCCCTAGAAGCCTTACTCTGGCTTTAATTTTTTGACTTTTTAAGATAATGATACATTCCATTGAAACTCAACATCAACATTGTCTTGAACTACGCGTTGCCCCCTTTTGAAGTTCTCTGTCTCTTTCTCTCTCTGGTCCCTGTATTCCAACTTGTTCCCCTCCCTCATCTCTATCTCTCACACATACTCCAGTTTTGACATGATCCCTTCCCCCCAAGAAAAAGTTTAATGTAGATAGGTCCAGGTGACTTGAGGTGACCAAGCAAGAGAATTCCTGCCCTGATTCTTGGGGTCTGAAAAAGTCTTATCCAACTGTTGCATATAAAATACAAGTAGAATTGGTACTCTATGTTTTTTAAAGATAAAAATTTATTATTCAAATTTCACAAAACTCAAAAAGTTTGCAAGACATATTAAAAATTAAACTTTCAAATGATTTCTAAGAAATCTGTAAGGTTATTAAAATTTAAAACTTCCCCAAGACTTTAGGGACATTCTGTATTTCTGATAGCAGAGCAGCACTTGAGATTGTCTATCTATTTATTATTCCTTGTTCTCAATACATGATCCATCTATCTCTTTTTCTGTTTTTTCTTGATGCTGTCTTTCATCCTATTCCTGGGTTAAAGTTAGAACCTCTTTCACATTATTGAATTCTAGATTTCTACCTCTCCTGTGTATCCTACCCCTTAAATTCACATACATATAGGTACACATATATGCACATTCATACACACACACATATGTGATATCTAAAACCCTCAGGTATGACTTTGAACAGGTATTTATTAAGTACCATTATATGCTGATCACCATGGTTCTTACTATACATGGTGATACAAGGATAAATAAAATAAGGTCCTTGTCTTTAAGTAGATTTTAGGTTAGATGGGGAGATTCTGGAGGAAGGCAAAGAGAATAAGCATTTACATAGTTCCTACTGGGTAACTAGGGGACTTAGTGGATAGAGTGCTGGGTCTGGAGTCAGGAAGACATTAGTTCAAATGTGGCCTGAGACACTTTTTAGCTATATGTTCCTAGACAAGTCACTTAACCCTATTTGTCTCAGTTTCCTTATCTGTAAAATAAACTGGAGAAATGGCAAACCCCTCCAGTATCTTTGCCAAGAAAACTCCAAATGTGGTCACAGTTACATGTGACTGAAATGTCTGAACGACAACAATGAATAGCATCTATTAATTATGTGCCATGTACTAAGTTAATGGCTTTTAAAAAATATTATCTCATTTGATCCTCATAACAACCTTTCAAAATTGGCGTTTTTTTATTATCCTCATTTTACAATTAAGGAAACTGAGGCCATTGGTAGTTTGCCCAGGATCATACAGCTAGTAAAAATCTTGAGTCCTGATTTGAATTTGGGTCTTCCTGACTCCAAGTCCAGTGCATGGTCCCTTACGCCACCTAGCTGCCACATACACAAATAACTAAAGCAAAATGGATGCTAAAAATTGCTATGTGAAGTAAAGAGGGTAATTTTTTATTGGGGGGGAAGGAAGTATGGTAGATCAAGAAGGCTTATTAAAGATGGAAAATTTGGAAACCTTACTAAGAATAGTTTCATATGTTTCTAGTGTGGAAGTACAGAGGGTGAGAGGTGGGTTGGAGAAATCATAGATGACCAAAAAAGTCAGGTCTAAGAAACCAATGAGAGTTTATGAACAGGGGATTGATGTTATCATATTCACATATTAGAAATATTCGTCCAGGATCTGTGGAAGGTGATTTGGCTGAGGGAAAACTAGAGGCAAGGGAGACTGGAGGTTTTGAGGCTATTGCATTAGTCCAAGCAAGTTGGGGTCATTATGGTCTGTATGGTGAAACTGATGATCAGGTTTAGTAGTTTTGATTATTTTGCTATTTGTCCTCTCTCCCTCTCCCCTGTGACAGCCCCTTCTCAGAGTTCTGGCTGATCTCAAGTGGTTTAGCTCAGGGAGATCAGTAATAGACTAGAACCTTGGGGAAGCTTGCTTTCTGTAGTAGAATTTTACAAACCCTCAGGCTCAAAGGGTGGAAAGACTGTGTTATATTGTTGAAAAAGCACTGGACTTCAAGTCAGAGAGCCTGGATTGCCTGTATGGTTACCTTAGGTAAGTTACTTCTAAGTATCAAGTTTACTTTTTTCTTGTAAAATGGAGATAGTAAAACATAAATGGTTGTAAGGAAAGAATTTTGTAAACCTAAAAGGATGATAGACAGAGGAGCTGTTATTATATATAATAAATATTAAGCTTCGTTCAGCAAACATTAATTAAGTGCCTAAAGCATCATGCTCATTGCTAGGGCAGGCATAAAGTTTGGATACCGTTGCAGTGTAATAGGGAATTATGATACAAATCTAGGTCTACAGATCTCATGTGAAGTTTATTTTATTAGGCTGTACACATAGGAATTTTTGTTTTTAATTTTTTTAAGGCAAACATTTATTGAATACCCAATTACAAAGTACATTTTTATTCATCAAACTAAAGAAACGAAAACTTAACTATTAAGACTGACAACTAAATCGGAATGCTATGCTAATAATAATAATACTTAATATTGATATAGCAAAAAGTTTTGCAAAGCACTTTATAAACATGATCTCATTGGATCTTCATAATAATACTGTGAATTAGGCACTATAAGCATTATTATTATTTTTTTTTTTTTTGCAGAGGAGAAAACAGACTTAGAGAGGTTCACTGACTGTCTAGGGTCACAAAGATTGTGGGATTGGGACTCAGGTATACCCTAACCTCAAATGCAGTGGATCTCATGTTATATAGGTACATGAGATAGATACAAAGTGCTGTATGTGAGGCCTGGAGGAGAAAGTGAGTAGGTTTTTTTATTTTTTTGGTGAGAGGGAATGGTGATCTTTCTGAAAGAATGACTGAGAATCAAACTACCCTTTACCAGTTTAATAGAAACAGTTTAAGCTACACTAGCTCCTCCTCCTTAATGTCCTTTGGACTTCTGCACTCATCTCTCCTGGGATTTCCTTTTCTCTACCCACTTTGAATAGCAGAGCCTATAACCAACTCCCTGAAAACTATCAGTGTTTGACCTGATTCTTCAAACAGTCACAGGACAATATACTACAGTCATAGTGCAGACTTTATCTTTGTCAAGACTTCCTGCCATAATTATTCTGGCTAGTCTACTTGACACCTGGATATTCTCATATACTGTGCCAAGAAGGGTATGACAATTTAGGTCCCTAAGACTCAGTTTTCATTTCTCAGTATCATTTTATGTGTGTATCTTTTGGACTTCTGGATTCTGGATTCTAGTAGAAATCAAAGGAGTGTCCTTCCCCGCATATATGTGCTTGCATGTATATATACACATATACATACACATGAATTCTATAAAGATATGCTTATTTTAATGTTATTTATTACTTCTCATACTAAATTAAATACAAATGAAATCAGACTAATATATAATGATATGTAATATATAAATGTTTGCTCTCACATTTAAATTAAAAATATTATAGTCAATCATATATATACATACACAAATATAAGTACAAATACATATATACACACATATAATAATTATATAAATATTTTAAATGTTATGTCATTATTTATCATATTAAATACAAATGAAATCAGATGAATATGTAACAATATATTACCATTCACATATATTTGCCCTCATATTATGTCAATTATGTGCAATATATACAAATTTAAATATATGTACATATATATACTATAAGTATATAATTCTTTTAAATTGTATATATTATACTATAGTAAATGAAATCATTTTAGTATATAATAACAATATATAATATATAGATATCTTTGACATCATTTTTAAATTAAATATAATACTCAATTATATATAATCATGCACAAATATAAATATACATGCATCTGTGTATGTGTATGTGTGTTATTTATATAATTAAGTGACTTCCCCAGATCACAGAACCAGATGTATCAGAGGTAAGTCTTGAACCTAGGTGCTTCTGGCTTCAAGACCAGCTCTCTGTCCATTAGGACACACTGTCTCTCATTTGTGCATATGCGTGTACACACAGATATACATAATAATAATAATAGCTGACATTTATATAGCACTTACTAAGTGTCAGATGTTATACTGCTGCTTTACAGTTATTATCTCATTTGATCTTCACAATAGCCCTGGGAGATAGGGACTATTATTATTCTCATTTAATATGAGGAACTTGAAGCAACTTAAGCTTAAGTGACTGGCCAAGATTCACAAGCTACTAAGTGTCTGAGGCTATATTTGAACTCAGGTTTTCCTGCCTCTAGGCCTTGTACTCTTTCTATTGTGCCACCTAGTTGCCTACATATACACATATATGAGTCCCTTGATTCTTATGGAAGATGGTTTGTTTTTCAGAGCTGAATTATACCAAGGAACTCTCTAGGATAGGGGTACTTAACCTTTTTTTGTTTCATGGATCCTTTTGGCAGTCTGATGAAACCCATGGACTGACCTCCTCCATCTCCCTCCAAATAATGTTTTTAAATGCACAAAATACTTTGTGTTGCAAAGGATAACAATTTGATTAAAATATAATTATTATTAAAAAAAATAAAACAAGTGTATGTATCCAGGGTCCTTGATCTGGAACAACCCCCTCATTTTATAGGTGAAGAAACCAGGGCCCAGAGAGATCTTAAGTTACCTGTCCAAGATCACAGAGATCAGCCAGCCAGTTGGTGATGGGGCTAGAATGGAATCTGATTCTCCTGTCCTTCCAGCCTCTCTATGCCATTCTTCTCTAATATACAAGCTGTTCTGGGGGCTTTTCCTGTTCTATCATCTGTTAAAGTCCATTTCAGGTCTAACTTCCTATGCTCTAAAAATCTCTTTCAGTTCTGAATATGATGATTCCATAACAAGGCTTTAGAAAATTAACTGCACTATAGCACAATGAATGGAGCTCAATTTTGTTGTCTCTGGAGTCTCCTTAGGTCAGGGCCTCAAAAGACAGCAGTCCTAATTGAAAAATTGTAAAGACCTAGGTGTCCAAGACCAAGCCTTTTGAAGTCTCAGTAAATCACTGGGAAGTTCAGAAGGTTTTGCTGCAAGTTTTGTCTTCTTAGTTCAAGGGTAGAAGAGCTGACCTTGAACAAGACAGTTATTTGGATTTAGAGATAAAGCTATCCCTGGAGCTGGCACTTCTACCCTGGGTGGATGTTTTGTAGTAAGGCAGCAGTCCCTTCACGTCTACAAACATTTTTCTTTTGGTGTGTACCAGACTTTACCCACAGGCACAGCCTAAGTGACTGGCCAAGAGTCACAAGCTAAGGAATATGGTGCTTTCTTAGGTGGAAAAA
>JAJPUD010008244.1:0-34614 GCA_023553655.1 Myrmecobius fasciatus
AAGATTCCTCCTTCACATCCCCTGAGCCCCTCTGTAGTCTCTGTAGGCCATCAACTTGAGCTACATTCTTGCCCTCTTCCAGGCCTAAGCCCCTTTCCCAGCAGCCTGATTCCAGAGGACTTGGAGTTAGGGGCAGGAGGAGGGAGACTGCTAGAAGTAGCTTCTATTCTAGATCTGGGGTCATCACCCCCAAGAGTCTGGAAGCCACTGAGCTCTACCATCTCCCACTCCCACTCCCAAATAAATAAAACTGCAAGGGTACTGGAGGGGATAAAAAAAAGCCCCAAAACAAAAAGAAAAAACAAAACTAAATCCCTCTTCCTCTTCTTCCTGCTCTCCTCATCTGTGAGGAGATGGGAGACGTAGGCTGAGCCTTAGTTGGCAGGTATTGGGCCTGCCCCTCCAAAGAGTCTTCATCATCAGAAGCTCTGAGGCATCCATTGCTCAGGCCTGTGATCCTATAGCCCATGTTAGAATAGCATTATCTCTAGCGGATCAGCCCTCATCTGGTTCTGATTGGCTTGAGAAGCCCCTTCCGTGTCTTCCACCACTCTTATTGTGAGATCTTCACCTTTTCCTTGGCTTCCCAGGTGTATGACTATGCAGAGGTACATTTCTCTCAACATCCCAGGTCCCCATCTAGAGCCCAGGATTCCATAGCCTCACAATGGGGTCCAGGAGGCAGCAGTTGGGGTGGGGCTGCATGCAGCTGACGATGGACTCATCCCCGAGTAGCATATGCAACCAAGTTGGTGTTCTCCTTCTTCCAGATGAAGGAGCCATCATGTGAGTTGCTGATGATCTACTGCTCATTGCTGCTGAAGAAGTTTGCTTGCTTGGTGTCTGTGGTGGCACTGGAGTGTCCACAATCTGGAACTGGTAGCCATAGCTCCACTCTGAGAATACCATCTCACCATCAGAGTTGATTATCTTATAGTACTGTTGTTGCCCTGTATAATGATCTCCTGGTTCTGCTCACTTCACTCAGCATCAGTTAATGCAAGTCTCTCCAGGCCTCTCCGAAATCATCCTGCTGGTCGTTTCTTACAGAGCAATAATATCCCATAACATTCATATACCATAATTTATTCAGCCATTCTCCAATTGATGGGCATCCTCAGTTTCCAGTTTCTAGCCACTACAAAAAGGGCTGCCACAAACATTCTTGCACATGTGGAGCCCTTTCCTTCCTTTATGATTTCTTCGGGATATAAGTCCAATAGAAACAGTGCTGGATCAAAGGGTATGCACAGCCCGATAACTTTTTGAATATAGCTCCAAATTGCTCTCCAGAATGGTTGGATCCATTCACAGTTCCACCAACAGTGTATTAGTGTCCCAGTTTTCCCACATCCCCTCCAACATTCATCGTTATCTTTTCCTGTCATTTTAGCCAATCTGACAGGTGTGTAGTGGTACCTCAGAGTTGTCTTAATTTGCATTTCTCTGATCAATAGTGATTTGGAGCAACTTTTCATATGACTAGAAATGGTTTTAATTTCATCATCTGAAAATTGTTCATATCCTTTGACCATTTATCGATTGAAGAGTGGCTTGAATTCTTATAAATATGAGACAATTCTCTATATATTTCAGAAATGAGGCCTTTATCAGAACCATTAAATGTAAAGATGATTTCCCGATTTGATGCTTCTCTCCTAATCTTGTCTGCATTATCTTTAGTAGACTTTCTGCCATTCTGGATCTCTCCTGGTGAATTACATTTCTTTGGCAGAAGAAAGCTATATGGTCACTGCTTGTATGTCAGGTCGAACAAATAGACCTTCCATGCTGACCAACAGCTCAGTACTCTTGAGACTAAAGGACATAGGTAGCAACCAGTACTTTGAGAATAGCTATTGCAGTACAATAGCTTCACTGGTAAGTCCCCTGTAGCACCAGCAGGGAGTGGTTTCAGTTGGTCACAGAGCATGTATATACTAACAGAAGGAAGGACCTTACTTCATGCTTTTTCTGTGATTATGGATCCTTTGGACACCATAGAGCTACACAAGGGGTCCAGTGACTCCAACTGCCATGAAGTTGTTGTTCTGGAGGTTGACTGTGAGGCATCTGACCTCCACCAGCTGACCACAACACTCATCAGGTTGATCAGCACCTCCTATTCTCTCAAAGGTCATATTGAGGGATGAACCCATCCTTTGGGGTACTCCAGAAAGTATTGAGCCACATCCGGTCCTGGTGATGTACTTCACCTGGTTTGTGTGGTCTCCAAACATACACATGTCATGAACATGCACTTAAGAATCAGCTGCTCTTGTGATCAAGATTTTGATCCCCATCATGAAGCAGAAGCTTGCCAGAGAAGATGTTGGCCTCCTGCCCTATATGCATGGACAGAAGAAATTCCACATGCAGCTCAGCTTCAAGGCTCAAATGGATAAACGATCTCTGACATAATAATGCCATCAAAGCTCAAAGTATTTGACTCTTGAGTCCATGAATGAGGTCTCTAGTTATGTTGACTTTTGGGGTAGAAATGGGATAGAAAAAGGTAGTTTCTAGACGGATCTTCTGCACTCCTCCAAGCATTTGTTGCAAAGCCAGGACAAGAGAGCACACATGTCCCAGGGCAGAGCAGCAGGCTGGTGCACCTTCACCAACCCATGTCAGGCTCAGTGGGAGGGCAGCAGCCCATAGTCCCATCTGTCTTTGTGCCTGAAAATTTATCCCCACTTGCTCAACCAGTCCACTGCATTAAGTGCTTCCCATGCTCCCTCTGGCCCGCATCCATTCCCACCCTCTGTCTCCATCTCACTCTAACACTGCCATGCACACACAGGAGGGAGCCTGCCAGCCCTCACCCCTCACACACCCATTACACACATGCATTCCCCTCCCCCTCTCTTTTCTTCCTCTCCTCCTCTCCCAGTCCTCTTTCCCTCCTTTTCCTTCCCTTCCCCTATCTCCCCTTCCTTCTTTTGTTTATCTTCCCCAGTGGTCTGGGGACCTGGGCAAAGTTGTACAATGTGCTTGAGCCAAGTTGCCTGAACCCTTACCCTGCATTTCCCTGACAGCACCTATGCTATGCTGAGAGTTGGTGGCTGCTTGCAGTGAAAAAATAATAATAAAATTGAAGTTTAATAAGCATTATTTACATTTTCTCTATGAGCTTCTTAAGCTAAGACAAGAAAGCCATAAATCACACACTAAATTAGTAGCATTTGTATATTTCTAAGGTGTCAATCTTAGCACTGAAAATTTATCCTTCTCTTACATTTCATTTCCTGAGACCTTCTCCAGTCATAGAACTGTAATAATGAAAAATTTTGAATTCTTGTTGCATAAAGTTTGGTCAAAGAGTCAGGTCTGTGTAGCCTAGGTTAAAATGGAGATTGAAAAGAGGCATGCTAGTCAATTTTAACCATTTGAAGATGCATTAGAGTCTTTGTGGACACAGATGATAGAACACAAACATAGTGGGAAGAAGTTTCAAAGAATCAAATTCTATTTCATTATTAAGCAGAAGCTCCCTATTAAAAATTTGTGGTATTTTAAAAAGAATTGTGACCTAGAGGTCCTGGGTCACAATGAAGACTTTTAACTAGAGACCAGAAGTTGCCTCTTTATGAACAACATGGCAGGATTTCTTTACTTTGTATAGATTGGACCAAATAGATGAATGAATTCCTCCTAAGATCCACAATTCTCTAATTCGGTAAATCCACGTCCTCCACTTTTAACCTAGTGCTTATCACAATAACCAAGCAATTCTGAATACCAGGTCTGTCTCTTGCTACAAGAGTAATCTTGAACCAAGCATTTCAACTTTCTGGAATTTATTTTCCTCCTATGTGTAAATTGAAAGACTTGGATTAGGTGAACTTTATGATAGCTTTCTGGGTTTGATTTTTCATTCTACAAAATAAATAAAAGAAAAAGAAAACTGAGATGGCAGAAAATGCTACAGGCTGAAGAGATGCTTTATAGGTGGTACCTGAGAGGATTTTGGGGGGAGGGGAGAAGATATCAAGAAAGCAGAGCCAAGATGGTGGACTAAAGGCAGGAACTCACTTTGCTCTCCCCCAAACTGCTCCAAATTCCTTTAAATAATGACTCTAAACAAACTTTAAAGGTTAACAACACAGAAAAAAGATGGATTGGAACAATTTTTAAGCTGAAGACAACTTATGAGGTCAGCAGGAAAAGTCTGTGGCACCTGGGCGGGAATCCAGTGTGCATTTCTAATGCAGGCCACACCAGCACTGCCTGGCCCCAGAGTCAGCAAAACAGGAATGGGAGTAGGGACCTCTGAATCAGTGATAGTGCTGATGCCTTCCAAACCTCTCAACCCAGAGACGCCAAAGATGACTTGGAAGGCCAGCAGAATGGGTTTGTCAGCAGGGTATGAGGGCCTTGGGAAACCTGCATACTAGAAGTAGGCATGGGCAGGGTTATATTGGCAGCTTCTTGTGGCCTTTGTTCACAGGAAGTCTCTTTACTAGAACTAGGAAATAATTCCATTGCCTTAGCACATGAGATGCTTCAGCTACAGAGGAGTGAAGATACTCCTAGAAGCATCTCTGACAACAACTACACAAAACCCCTAAAGCTTATGGCAATGCACCTTCCATTTGAAAAATAGAGCCCTACTTAACAAAGAGTTAAAAGCTAAAGAATAGGCTAGGAAAATGAGCACACAACAGAAAACAATTATAAATATAGAAAATTTCTGTTGAGACAAAGATCAAAACACACACTCAGAAGAAGATCACAAAACCAAGCTCCCACATTCAAAGGGTAAAAAATAAATTGAAATAATCCACCAATCACCTCCTGAAAGAGATTCCCAAATGAAATTTCCCAGTAATATTATAGCCAAATTCCAGTTCAAGAAGAAAATATTGCAAGCATCCAGAAAGAAACAATACAAGTATAGTAGAGTCACAGACAGGATAACACATTTAGCAGCTTCTACATTAAAGGATTGTAGGTCTTGGAATATGATATTCTGGAAAGCCATGGGGCTAGAATTACAACAGAGAATCACCTACTCAGCAAAACTGAGTACAGTTCTTTAAGAGAAAAGGTAGAAATTCAATGAAATAGATGGCTTTCAAGCATTCATGATGAAAAGACCAGAGTTGAATAGAAAATTTAATTTTCTAATCTATGACTCGGGAAAAGCATAAGAAGGTAATCTGAAGACAAAGGTAACAAAATACCCATAAGCAAAGCTTCAGATTTTTTAAAAAAATGCACAAGAAGAATTCTTGATTACTCTAAGATTTAAAATCAAATAACAGTGGTGGAAAGAAAATTAGGTGAAGAAATGGGTGAAAAAAGAAAATTTTGAAAACAATTTTGTAAAAGAACAAAATAAGACAAGAAAATAGCAACTTAAAAAACAAAATTGGTCAAATGAAAGAAGGCACAAAATTTGCCACTAAAAATAATTTTTAAAAAAGTGAAATTGGCCATAGTGAAAAATTTGCTAAATACAAAAGGAGCTTAAAAAAAGGTAACTAAAGAAAATAATTCACTAAAAATTAGAATTGAACAAGTAAAAATGGCTCAATGAGACTTCAAGAATCAGTTAAACAAAACCAAAAAAGAAAATGAAAAAATAGAAGAATATGTAAAATACTTCACTGGAAAAACAACTGACCTGTAAAATAGATCTAACAAAGACAATCTAAGAATTACTGGACTTCCTGAAATGATGAAATGATGGGAAAAAAGAGAGAGAGAGAGAGAGAGAGAGAGAGAGAGAGAGAGAGAGAGAGAGTCTAGACATCATCTTTCAGGGAATCATCAAGAAAAACTGCCCAGATGTCCTAGAACCAGGGGTTAAAGTAGCCATTGAAAGTTTTCCTAATCCCCTCCTGAAAAAAAAAAAAACCCAAATGAAAACTCCAAGGAACATCATAGCTAAATTTAAGAATTATCAAATCAAAGAGAAATTATTGTAAGCAGCCAGAAGGAAACAATTCAAATACTGAGGAACCACAATCAGTATTACCCAGGATCTTGCAACTGTCACTTTAAAGGATCAAAGTGCATGGAATCTGATATTTGGAAAGGCAAAGGAACTTGAATTGCAACCAACAATCAATTATCCAACAAAACTGAGCATCATTTTTCGGGGAAGAAGATGGACATTCAATGATACAAGTGAATATCATTTATTTCTGAAGAAAAGATCAAAGCTGAACAAAAAATTTGATTTCCAAATACAGAACTCAAAAGAATCATAAAAAGGTTAAAAGGAAAGAACTCTTGAGAACTATATCTCTATTATGGATATACTTAGAGGGTGCAGGTATAATTTGATATTATTGTTATCATATAAAAAATAAACTAGAGGAAGTAAGGGGATTCTACTTTGAGAAGAGGAAAATGACTTTAAAAATGGGGCAAATTACATCTCATTTAGAGGAAAAAAAAATTTTGAAGGAAAGAAAAGAGGGGGAGGAGTATTGTGTGAATCTTACTCTCATCTGATTTGGGTCAAAAAGAGAATGTCAGACATAATTAGCTCCACAGAGAAACTTGTATGACCCTATAGGGAAGCAAGAAAGAAAAGGGGAAAGGAAAAGGGGAGACAAAGGGAGAACATAAGTAGAAGGGGAAAGTATAAGAGAGAGGGAAGGGTTGTAAAATGAGAGGGCTATTTGAGGGAGCTAGTAGTCAGAAGCAAAATAATGGGGAGGACAGAAAATGGGAAATGAAAAAGAAAAGTATAATGGGGAAAACAAGATGGCAAAAAATAAAGTTAGTAATTTTAATAGTCTGTGTGAATGGGATGAACTCTCTCATAAAACAGAAGTGGATAGCAGACTGGATTAAAAGTCATAATCTTCTAATTTACAAGAAATACATTTAAAGCAGAATGATACATACAGAGTAAAAGTAAAAGGCTGGAACAGAATCTATTATGCTTAAGGTGAAATAAAAAAAGAAGGAGTAGAAATCCTGATCTCAGATCAAGCAAAAATACATCTAATTAAAAGAGATAAGTAAGGAAACTATATCTTGCTAAAGGGTGTCATAGATAATGAAGTAATATCAATACAAAACCTGTATGCATGGAGTGGTATAGCATCCAAATTCCTAGAAGACAAAATAAGAGAGTTGCAAGAAAAAAATAGACAGCAAAACTATGAGTGGGGGATCTCAATCTTGCCCTTTCAGAACTAGATAAATTGAATCACAAAATAATTAAAAAAGAAGTTGAGGTAAATAGAATTTTGGAAAAGTTAGGTATGATAGATCTTTGGAGAAAATTGAATGGAGACATAAAGGAGTATACTTTATGGTTCATAAAGTGGTTCATAAAAGCTATATAAAAATTGACTCTCTCTCTCTTTTTCCATATGCATACACACACACACACACACACACACACACACATATATATATATATATAAAAAAACACAAAAACAAATGCAGAAAGGCAGGAATAGTAAATGCATCCTTTTCATATCATGATGCAATAAGAATCACATGGAATAAAGAGTCAGGGAAAAATAGGCCAAATATTAATTGGAAACTAAATAATCTGATCCTAAAGAATGAGTGGTTGAAACAACACATCATAGACACAATCTATAATTTCATCCAAGAGAATGACAATAATGAGACAATATACCAAAATGTATGAGATGCAACCAAAGCAGTTCTTAGGGGAAGTTTTATATTTCTAGATGGTTACTTGCATAAAATAGAGAAAGAAAAGATCAATGAATTGGAGATGCAACTAAAAAAGCTAGAAAAAGAACAAATATATCATCTGCAAAGAGTAATAATTTGGTTACAGGATACAAAATAAATCCAAATAAATTATCAGTATTTTTACATATTACCAACAAAGTCCAGCAGCAAGAGTTACAAAGAGAAATTACACTTAAAATAACTAGATAATATAAAATATTTGGGAGTTTACCTGCCAAGGCAAAGTCAAGAACTATATGAAAACAATTACAAAACTCCACACAAATAAAGTCAGATGTAATCAAATGGAAAATATCAAGTACTCATAGGTAGGCTAAACTAATATAATAAAAATGGCAATTCTACTTAAATTAATCTACTTATTCAGCGCTATGCCAATCAAACTCCCTAGAAATTACTTCACAGAGCTAGAAAAAATAATAACAGAATTCATCTGGAAGAAAAAAAAAGATCAAGAATTTCAAGGGAATTAATGAAACAAAACGCAAATGAAAGTGACCTGAAACTATTAAAAAGAAGTGGTCATTTAAACCTTTTGGTACTGGCTAAGAAATACAGCAGTCAATCAATGGAATAGGTTAGCTTCACAGGACACAATAGTCAATAACTATAATTATCTAGAGTTTGACAAACCCAAAGACCCCAGATTTTGGGATCAGAACTCATTATTCAGCCAAAACTGCTGGGAAAATTGGAAATTAGTATGGCAGAAACAAAGCACTGATCCACACCTAACACCTATATTATAATAGGATTGAAATAGGTTCGTGGTTTAGACATAAAGAGTGGTATTATGAGCAAATTAGAAAAATAAAGGATAGTTTACCTCTCAGATCTGTAAAAAAGGAATTTATAGCCAAAGAAGAACTTAGTATGTTATTGAATACAAAATGAATAATTTTGATCATATTAAGTTAAAATATTTTTGTACAAACAAAACCAATGCAGACAAAATTAGAAGGAAAGCCATGAAGTAGGAAAAAAAATTACATTCAAGCTTTTCTGATAAAGGCCTCATTTCTATAGTATACAATTGACTCAAATTTATAAGAATTCAAGCCATTCTCCAATTGACAAATGGTCAAAGGATATAAACAATTTTCAGATGAAGAAACTAAAACCATATCTAGTCATATGAAGAGGTGCTCTAAATCATTATTGATCAGAGAAATGCAGATTAAAACAACTATGAGGTATCATTATACTCCTCTCAGATTGGCTAAAATGGCAGGAAAATATAATGATGAATGTTGGATGGGTTGTGGGAAAACTGAGACACTAATACATTTTTGGTGGAGTTGTGAACTGATTCAATCATTCTGGAGACTATATGGAACTATGCTCAAAGGGCTACCAAATTGTACATACCTTTTTATCCAGAAGTATTTTTATTGAGCTTGTATTATTAAAGAGATCATAAAGGAGAAAAAGTGACACACATATGAAAAAATGTTTGTGGCAGCCCTTTTTGCAAAGGCAAAAAACTAGAAAGTGAGTGGATGCCCATGGAGAATGGCTGATCAAGTTATTGTATATGAATATGGTATGGAATATTATTGTTCTGTAAGAAATGACCAGCAGGATGATTTCAGAGAGGCCTAGAGAGACTTACATGAACTGATGCTAAGTGAAATGTGCAGAACCTGGAGATCATTATACATGGCAACAGTAAGATTATATGATGAAAAATTATGATAGACATGCTATGATCAACAGTGAAGTGATTCAGACCAGTTCCAATGGTCTTGTTATGAAGAAAGCCATCTGCATACAGAGAGGGCACAATGGGAACTGAATGTGGATGACAGCATAGTATTTTCACTCTTTTTGTTGTTTGCTTGCATTTTGCTTTCTTTCTCATCTTTTTTTTTCCTTTTTAATCTGGTTTTTCTTGTGTAGCTTGATATTTGTAGAAATATGTATAAAGGAATTATACATGTTTTCCATATATTGGGTCACTTGATGACTGGAAGAGGGAGTGGAGGGAAAGGAAGGAAAAAAAATAGAACACAGCGTTTTGCAGGGGTGAATGCAGAAAATTATCCATGTATATATTTTGAAAATAAAAAGGTTTAAAATTTAAAAAATTAAAAAAAAATAATTGATTAATTAAAAAAAAAAGTGAAATGGGCCATACTGAAAAAGGAAGGATGGGGAAGCTTATTCAAGAAAAATACTCTGTAAAAATTGGGTTTGGGCAAAGAAAAGCTAATGACCTTATAAGACATTTAAAATAATAATAATAAATTAAAATCAAATAAATGAATGAAAATAAAAAAAATGTAAATGATCTTCTTGGAAAAACAACCTATCTAAAAAATAAATTGAGGAGAGAAAATAAGAATTATTGTAAAATAAAAAATAATTAAAGATATTTCTCTAAATTATTAAAAAAAAACCTACCCTGATTTCCTAAAATAAAAATTTAAAATGGAAACCAAAAAAATCTACCAATCACCCCCCTGAAAGAGATCACAAAAGAAAAACTCCCAGGAATAGTATAACCAAGCTCCAGCACTCCCAGTTCCAGAAGAAAATGCTGCAAACAACCTAAAATAAATAATTCAATTATCATGGCATCACAGTAAGGATAACAAAAAGATTTGTTAATTTCTACATTAAAACATAACAATTTTTGAAATATGATATTCCAGAGAATAAATGAAATGGAATTACAATTAAGAATCACTTACCTAGAAAAATTGAGTGTAATGCTTCAAGAAGAAAAAATAATACTTATTGAAATAGAGTACATTCAAGCATTCTTTTTTTTTTTTTAGACCAGAATAGAACAGAAATTTTGATTTTGAACTACAAGTCTCAAGAGAAGCCTAGAAAGGTAAAAAAGAAACACAAATCATAAGAGATTCAATAATGTTAGACTCTTTATATTCACATGGAATTAATTCACATGGAGGATGAGATATGCAACTTATATGAATGTTATCATTATTAGATTAATTAGTAGTATAAATACCTAGAGAACATGAATGTGAGTAGATTATGATGGGATATCTAAAAAAAATGTAATGTAATAGTAAGGCATGAGAGAGATTCACTGGCAAAAAAAAAAAAAGGGAAGAGAGGTAGAATGAGATAAATTATCTCGCATAAAAGACATGAAAAAAGTTTGATAGTGGAGGGGAATGTGTAGAGTTGGGATGGGCAAAAAAATACTTTCCCAAAGATCTGATAAGTAGATTATCCCTTGCTTTCCTAATTTGCTTCTGGTATCACCTTTTGCAACCAAATCATGTACTCATTTTGGTCTTATTTTAGTATGGGGTGTGAGATGTACGTCTTTATTAGTTTCTAACAAAATATTTTCCAGCTTTCCCAGCAATTTTTGTCAAATGAGTTATTATTCCAGGAACTGGATTTTGGACAATTATCAAATACTAAATAACTTACTATAGGCATGGATTATTGTGTATCACCTATTTCACTAATCCACTATTCTATTTATAAGCCATTATCAAGTGACTTTGATGACTCCTGCTTCATAATATACTTTTAGATCTGGTACTGTTAAACTATCATCTTTTGTATTTTTTTTTCATTAATTCACTTGATATCTTGAGCTTTTTTTCTTTCAGATGAAGTTTATTATTTTTTATAATTGCATAAATTTTTTTTGTCAGTCTGATAGATATGGCACTGAACAAGAAGGCCAATTTAATCAAAATTGTCATTTTTGTTATATTAGCTCTGTCCAAACATGAACAAGTAATATTTTTTTCAATTGTTTAGATTTGACTTTATTTTTGTGAGAAGTGTTTTGTAATTGTGTTCATATAGTTCCCAGGTTTTTCTTGGCAGGTAAATACCCAAATATTTTATTTTGTCTTCAGTTATTTTAAATGGAATTTCTCTTTCTATTTCTTGCTGCTAGACTTTGTCAAAATTCTTTAAAAAAAACAAATATGGTCCTGATAAGTCATAAAAGAGAAAAAAAATTATAGACCAAATTCCTCAATAAATATTGATGCAAAAATTTTAAATAAAATACTAGCAAGGAAATTATAGAAATATAGAAATACACTCTGACCAGGTGGAATTTATACCAAAATATGCAGGGTGTATCAATATTAGAGTTCATATTAGCATAGTTGATCATATTAATAACAAAACCAACAGGAATCATATGGCCATCTCCATAAATGTAGAAAAAAATAATTCCTATTAAAAATAACTAGAGAACATAGTTTAAGGAACTCTCCTTAAAATTATAAATGATATTTATCTAAAATTGTCAATAAACATTATTTGTGATGAGGATAACACAGAAATATTCCCAAGAGGATCAGGGGAAGCAAGGCTACCCTTTATTACCTCTATTATTCAATATTGTACTAGATATTTTTGCTACAGCAATAAGAAAAATGAGGTAAAGATATCAAAAGAATTAAGCTAGGCAAGGAAGAAATAAAACTATTCTTCTTTGCAAATGATATGATGGTATACTTAGAGATTTCTCGAGAATCAAATAAAAAATAAAACTATTTGAATTAATAACTTTAGCAAAGTTGCAGGATACAAAATAAACTGACATAAATCATTAACATTTCTATCAACTGCCAGAAAAGCACAGCAGCAAGAGATAGAGAGATTTTATTTAAAATATCAGTGGGCAATATAAAATGTTTTGGAGTTTACCTGCCATGACAAACCCAGAAACTTTATCAACAGAATTACAAAGTACTTTTCACATAAAGGTAATAGTTGAACAAATTGTGGTGTATGACTGATGAAATACCATTGTACTGTAAAAAATCATGAGCAGGATGTTTTAGAAAAACCTGAGGGGCAGCTAGGTGGCACAGTGGAGGGGCAGCTAGGTGGCACAGTGGATAGAGCACCAGCCCTGAAGTCAGGAGGACCTGAGTTCAAATCTGGTCTCAGACACTCAGCATTCCCTAGCTGTGTGACCCTGGCAAATCACTTAACCTCAATTGCCTCAGTAAAAAGCAAAAAACAAAACAAAACAAAACAAAAAAAACAACCCCCTCCAAAAAAAAAAAAAAAAACTGAAAAAGCTTACATGAATTGATACAGAGTAAGGTGAGCAGAACTAGAATATTTTACACAATAGCACCAATATTGCCATGATCAACTTTGAAAGACAACTACTCTGATCAAGACAATGATCTAAGATAATTTTAAAATTTCCATGACAAAAATGCTATAAATCTCTAAAATAAAGATAACTAATGAATTCTTAGAACTGATTGCAGCTTGATTATTTTCACTGCATTTTTCTTGCTTTTGTGTGTATTCTCTTTTGCAACCTGGCAAACATGATTGCTGTTATTGTCCATCCCTCATCTTTGAAGAGGACTAATGACATCATGAAAATAATATCTAAAGTTGTACAAGAGTTGGATTTGAGTGAGACACACTTTGCAAATCCTCAGCTATTTTGGTGTAAAAGAAGATCTGGATACTTATTCAGAGGAAGATAGTGAGGTTAATAAAAAGCAATTCCCACCCTAAAGAGTAACATCAAGTGGTTACAAATCCAAAAAGGAATCTTGGAAGAAAATAAAAGGGAATTCAAAAATCAAAGAGAAAATGAGGAAAAATTAGAGAAAAAAGAATAAATGTAATACAAATATATCAAATTCAAAATTAATAAGAAAACATACATATACTTGGAAAATATTTTAAAAGGCTTACATTCTAAAGCATGACAGTATTTTTAAATATGTAGATACAACATAGAAATACTTTGTTTGGAAGGGAATTTAAGACGGAAAAGCATTGAGTCCTTGAAAGATCTCAAACAATGGATGAAATTTAAATCAAATTTTATAAATTGTCTGAGATTAAAGGATGGAGACTCAAAGTTTGAGATATTTACTGTTAGTGCAAAGGTATGGAGATGGAAGATAGAGGCCAAGGATGTGTTGCTTGGAGGAAAATAAACACAAAAAGGCAGGAAATGAAGAATAAGGCCAAGCTATGGATAAAAACCTTAGATGCCAAGCAAATGAGCTTGTTTTCCATCCTATAGCTAAAAAGGTACAATTGGAGCTCATTGAGCAAGGCATTATCATGTTCAGATTTGTACTATTAAAAATACATATATATATATATATATACATATATATCACCTTGCTGGTTGTTTGTAGAATGAATCTGGAGATTCCAGATAAGGAGATAAATTAAAAGGACATTCTAATTGCCTGGAGAAAAAAAGAAATGAAGAGTACATGAAGAAGAGTTTCTTTTGTTTGTGTGAATTGGGAGAAGAGTTTAGGAGAAATGCTGTGAATTTGGAAAACAAAACAAAACAAAACAAAACTCAGCAATTGATCTCATATATAGGTTCAATGAGACTGAGGTGCAAAGACAGACCCTGAGATAGTAGGCCTTGTATACTTGGTTTTACCCCCCCCAAAAAAAATCTACTTAAAATAGTAGTTCATTTGAATGGAATGGATGTCAAAGTCAATTTTAATGAGACTAAGCAAAGAAAATATTCTTTTTAATTTTGAGATTGGAGGCATTTACCTGAAAGTGGGACAAGAAGAAATGATATTTATGAGAGGAGGGGCAAAATAATTCATTTTTTAAAAAAATGATCTCAAAAAATATAAGGGCTGCGAACTCAATGGGTTAATGATAATATGCACATCAGAGATCAGATTTCAGTAAAAAAAATTGGCCTTCCAAAGTATTATGAAATTAAGAGAAATCTAAATAGCTCATTATTATAATGGTGATCTATCTTTTTATAGCTACAGATACATATGTACATATCTATAGAAGTACATCTAATTTTATAGGTCAGAACTATTCTTTAATGAGGTAATTTAACATAGTGACTAAAAAGCCAAGCTTAACTCAAAATATTGTAGCTCAAGTGTTACATTTTCTGACACGTGTTAGTTCTGTGACTTTAGGTAACTCTCTAAATTGTAGAGAAATTATCAATCTACCTTAGCTGAGGGAATTTCCTCACCTAGAGTGTCCCTATATAAATTAAATTCTAGGTCCTCTCCCTACCTACTTTAAAGTGAAGTGGAAAGTCTATTATCTAAAAAACAGAGCTCAAGAATTATTTCAGTGAAAGAATATGAGCAATTGTGACAGAGGTCTTAGTTGCTGATATTATCTAGAAAATATTTTAATTCATTTCTTTGCTTAGCAAATACAGTCCTTGTTCTTTAAGTTGACTCCAATCCATATAATGAAATACTTACTTAAACAGCAATACAATTATTACATATCTAACAGTTTGGAAATACTGCATTTCACTTGGAAAATGCCCAGCCCCAGTGAATCAATTTTCTATCTGCTTTGTACAAACAACTTCTGGTTTATTGCTTTTTGGAAATGGAGTTGAAGCAAGGTTTCACAAAAGCCATTGAACAGAACTCATGACAAAAAGTGTTCAACTCTTCCTGAGTAAATTACATCATTTTTGAATATTTTTTAATCACCTAAAGTCACCATGAAAACTGATTAGACTATTCATTTCTCTCTTCCCTTCAATTGCAACATTTGACAGGTTCAAATTAAAAAGCTGATTCCTAAAGTGAGGCAAGAAGGGACAATTGAACAATCAACCTCATAGCCACTTTACTGCTGATCAATACTCATTTTTTAATTGGTCAAAAAGGAATGTCATTTTATGTGTTTAAAAGAGCCAAGACAATCTCTAATTAGAGGAATAGGATGCCCATTTTTGTACAAGGAACAAAGGTATTAAATATTAAAAGATGAAGGGGAGAAAAATAGAGATGTTTCCCTGCTGAAATAAGTGAAGCAGATATTCTTTGAAGACACTGTAATGCTCAGGGAGAAACTGAGGCAGTATCACACATTGGAAATTAGGTAATGTTTTACTGATGTTAATTGAGAGTTCAGAATCCATAGCTGTGGATCAGGACTGCTGGGACTCATGTCTCAAAGCCCGCAGTCCAGCCCAGAGACTTAGACTGACAGCCATGTCAGCCGACTGAATAGTAAAAAGTATTCAGCACCTCAGTGATGGGGAACATGAATTTTATAATCTCCATAGCCCAGGGGAGACAAAGAACACATGGGAACAGCTGAGCACATCTGGTGTTCAAAGAAACCATAAATTCAGTTCCAGCAGGTAGGAGTAAAGGATGCCTTGAGACAGAAACTGGGCAAAGAAAACTACTTGTCTGGGTCATACAGATAAGGGGTATGGCGAGGCTGACCACTTGGAGCTTTCATAACTCCTTTGGATTGTGAGTCCAATTATTTCTGAAAGTCAGGAAGTGGGGATTTCTATTTTTGGGCAGCACAATTAAGGGAGACTGAAACAACAACTGAGGGAGACTGAGACAGTAACTGAGGGAAATTGAGATAGGCAAACTGTGGCACAACATTTCAGGGTTTTCTGAGATTTTTTTTCCAGTTCCTTTGAGAGGTATTTGACATATTCCATGCATTCATTGATGCAGGAAATCACAGTGGAGAAAATAAGAAAAGTGTGATTTTTATACCTTGGTTCACAAGTGAAAAATCAAAATTTGGAAAGCATGTTCTTTTAAAATATATTTTTGTCTTGTTAAATATTTCTCAATTACATGTATATTTTTTCTTATATGCACATTTTTAACAAACATATGAGAAATGCTGAAAAGTTGGGTTTCCAAAGTGTTGCTAGCTTTGAGGTAGTGAGTCCCACTGACCAAGAGGTTTTCAGAATATGAGAGGTTAAGGAAGGTTAAGATCCCAAAGAACAACTAAGTGATCCATAGAAGCTCTGAGCAAACAAGGAATTGGGGGTGCTAGGAAGGCACAGGTGGATTCAGCCAATTAGAAAGACTCTTGTGGTTTTGAGAAAATCACAAATTTAAGATAATAGCCCATCCAGCCCAAACTAGTTGGGGTCAATGACAGGACTTGACCAAATCACTACTGCTCCTGCTTAATAGGCTAATTGAATATTAAACAACCCTCCCTTCCAGGAGTTTTCCACCATTTTGGAACATGGGATGTATGATGGGGGGGACATGATTTGTACATATTAGGGGGAACATATAGTGGGTGTATCAGAAAGATTGTAACATGTATGAAACAAACCATTCTCTGAAGGAAGGAGTTGCACCACACTAGCAAGTATAAAGGTTCTCCCACTTCTGTACTCAGAGAGCTCCCTCTTCTTGAAGAGTTGTAGAGCACATTTATGGCTAGAAATATTAAGATGATTCCTTAAGATTCTTCTTTAATAAATTTTCCTTGATATCTGATTTTCACTGTCAAGAGTGTATTTCTAACAAGCATTTTTAAAATTGTGAGTTCCAAATTATCTCTCTGTCTTGCCCACTCACTATCACTCCTTCCTCTTGAAAAGGTAAGCACTTTGATTTCAATTGTACATGTTAGTTAGGTCAGGCAAAACATTTTCATATCAGCATTGATTGCTGCAAAAGAAAAGAAACTTAAGAAATCAATAAAAATGAAGAAAGTTAAAAAGTAGGCTTCAATTTTCATTCAGAGTTCATTATTTTTTTTTCCTAGAAGTGGATAGAATATTTCATCATAGATCCCTTGGGATTATTTTAGAACATTGTCTTGATCAGAGTACTAAGTTTTCCCACAGTTGATCATTGCTACAAAGTTGCTATTGCTGTGTATAATGTTGCTTTAGTTCTGTTCACTTTGTTTTGCGTGAGTTTTTTCCAGGTTTTTCTGAAACCCCATCTTCCCAAATTTTTCTGAAATCTTCCTCCTTCTTATTTTTAAAAGCACAATAGGATTGCACCAAAATTATATGTAAGGCTTATTTAGCCATTCCCCAAATGATGAATATCCCCTCAATTTCCAATTCTTTGTCCACACATAAAGAGATGCTGTAAATAGTTTTATACAAGGAAGTCCTTTTCCTTTTTCTTTGATCTCTTTGTGATATAGACTTGGAAGTGGTATTGTTATGCCAATAGTATGCACAGGTGTCTACTTTTTGGTAGTAGTTTCAAACATATCTCCTGAATGTTTGGACTAGTTCAAAAGTCTACCAACATTTCATTGTTAAAATTTTCCTTATCATCTCCATCATGTCATTTCCTTTTCCCCTCATGTTAGCCCATTTGATGGGTAACAAGGTGGTATCTCAGCCTTCTTTCTATTTGTATTTCTTTAGTCAGTAGTGGTTCAGGTCTTTCTGATTAATTGAAGGGGGCAGGCAGTGACCCTCACTACACATTTGTTTGTTTTTATTTATTTACAAGGTACATGTTTTATTTTTGTAAAAGTGCATTTATTTTAGGTCACCCAAAAAAAGCAGGAAAATCTGATCTCAAGGCTTCACCTCAAGGACATGTACAACTTAGAAGGCATCACAGCAATTCCTCTTTCACTCTTCTGGTAATTGTGATCATAATATAAAGATTATAATTATATTTAACATATTTAGCATGTATTAGATTACCTGTCATCTAGGGGTGGTGGGCGGGGGGAAGGAGGGGAAAAGCTTGGAACAACAAAAAAAAAAGTTTTGCAAAGGTCAAGGTAGAAAAATCACTCATATGTTTTGTAAATAAAAAGCTTTTAATAAAAAAAAAGATTATAATTATAATTAGAGACTTGCCTTAAGAAAGGTAAAAAGGAATTTCTTTCTCATGAGAAAGGGCATGCACTCAGAAAACAAGGTTTATTTTCAGAGAGAGATACACTCACAAGCAAAGGAGAGTCCTTTTTTTATTCCTTGATAAAAGCTCCCCTCCCTAACCCCCTGACTGGCTTCCCCATTGGCTGGGAGTTCTAAAGTGTGAGGTAAGAAAACCTGAGACTATTAAATGTTTAACAGTGTAGGGTGTTTCCCATTCAATACAGTTCCTTCTCTCTAGAAGTCCCTAACAGCTAGGGAAAACTAGGGACAAAGAACAAAAAATTAATTTTAAATCTCACTTCATCTCCCCTCCCCTCCCCCACCATTAAAAAACCCAGTCCCTATCCCTAGGGAGCTTACCTTCTTACATTCTTTAGGAGATAACCTGCACCTTTGATTATTTTTAGATGTCCTTTTGGGTTTCAATTTTCTATTTTCTATTTCACTTTTCCAATTTAATTTTTATAATTTATGTATGGTTGGCCCTAATAATTTCTTGAAGAATGATGTATACAAAAAAAATCATGTCTTGGATCTTTCTTAGATCATGGCATACAGGTCATATAATAGTTCTTAAATTACCTCTCCTTAATCTATTTTCCAAGTCGTTTTTTTTTTTTTTTTCAAATGAGATTTCTCAAATTTTCTTTTCTCTTTCATTCTTTCAATTTTGTTTCATTGTGTCTTAATATTTCATGAAGTCATTACCTTCTTCTTGCCTAATTCAAAATTTAAAGAAACTATTTTTCAATAATATTTTGTACTGGGACAGCTAGATGGTGTAGTGGATAGAGCACCAGCCCTGAAGTCAGGAGGCCCTGAGTTAAAATCTGATCTCAGATGCTTAACACTCCCTAGCTGTGTGACCCTGGGCAAGTCACTTGACCCCAATTGCCTCAGCAATAATAATAATAATAATAATAACATTTTGTAATTTTTTTCCATTTCTCCAATTCTGTTTTCTTAAACTATTATTTTTTTTAGTATTTTTGTGCCTCTTTTACCAAATTGTCTTTTCATAATTTTCTTACTTTGCTTTCATTTCTTTGCCTATTTTTTCTCCACCACTTTTATTTGATTTTGAAACTATTACTTAGCTATTCCAAAAATTTTTATTAGGCTAATTTACATCTTTTCTTTGAGTCTTTCCATGTAGTATTTTCTTTAGTGTTTGTGTTTTGATCTTCCCTGTAATGATATTGCAAATGTAAGAGAAATGCCCCAGATCTCTAGTATTTGCAATAGATACTCTTCCTCTGGGTCTCCCTTTGCCTTGAAATGGGAAATGATACTGAGGACTTTTCCTCAGGTTTCTTTATATCTTGGGGCTAGCAGTGATATTACCCTTCAGGTTTTCAGTACCTCTGGATAATAATTGTTCCTTTCAGCTCAGAAACTATGGCCCTGAGGGTCTTCCCCTCCCATATTCATTTATTTAGCCTTTGTGAAATCCTAAATTTGTGAGATTCTTTACCTCAATAGCTACCCATTCTTAATCACTGAATAGGTGTGGCTTCAAATTGAGATTTATTGAAGACCTTATCTTTAAAAGGTCAAGGTCTCCCATTTCATTTAGGGCCATCTCCAGTCTGTATTTATATCTGCCCACTGGACCTAGATGACTCTGGAAGAGAAAGTAAGGCAGAAGATCTTATACAGCTCTCTCTCATTTAAATCCAATTCACTTGCATGTTGTAGCATCACCTCCCTGATGTCATGGTCCTCTTCAAGAACAGAGGACAAACAACAGGGAACTATGATCAAGAAGTGAGTATAGATAGATAGAATTACATCTGTTCCTGTGTCCAGTACTAGAACAGATGTCTTCTGTAATTTTTTTCTGAAAAGTTAGTTGCCAAGGGGCAGCTAGGTGGCGCAGTGGATAGAGCACCAGTCCTGAAGTCAGGAGGATCTGAGTTCAAATCTTGTCTCAGACATTTAACACTCCCTAGCTGTGTGACCCTGGGCAAGTCACTTGACCTCAATTGCCTCAGCAAAAAAAAAAAAAAAAAAGAAAAGAAAAAAAGAAAAGAAAAGAAAAGAAAAGAAAAGAAAAGAAAACAAAGAAAGGAAAAGAAAAGTTAGTTGCCAAATCTCCTTACCATCTCTGGCTTGAGAGCTCCCAAAGCTGCTACTGCTTCTATAACCATGGCCTAGCACCATCAACGTTTCAACCATATGGATTCTGTATTAGTATAAACCCCAAGTCACAGAGCTCTCATTTTGACCTCCTAAATTGTATTATGCTGGAAAAATCCTCAGTTTGATATTTTGTTTGCTCTGTTACACCAGAATTTGATTTGAGAGATTATTTTAAAGTTATTTGGAAGGAGATGTTCCCAAGAGTTGAGCTGAGTGCTTCCCAACTCACCATTTTGGCTCAACCCCCAGAAGTTTTGGGTTTGTTAAAAATATGTTAGCCCAGATATTGTATTTTTTCCAAATTGCGGATGAATGTCTTTTTGAAAAAGATATCTCATCATTACCATTATATAGTGTCATGTGGTCTCCAATTCCTAGATGAGTTTTCATGTAAATTGACCCTAAGGAAAGTTATGCCATGTGAAAAGTAGAGGAGAGATTCCAAAGAAGTCAGCCTTATACAGTGTACATTTGTTGAGGAAAGAATATCTGTTTTAGACTTCATGTAAAAAGTAAGATTAATGCTGGTCTTATTTTAAAACTTATTTATTAATTTTTGATCTTTTCTGTCCTTGACCAATACTAAATCACAAATCTCCTCAATGTTATTGTGAAGTAGAGGAGTAGGAAATGTGCTACACTTACATTACCAATTGAGAGAGAACAGTATAAAGAGAAAAAGAAACTATTTTCTTTATTCTAACTTAAATTTTCCTGTGGTTTCAGATCTATTGAGATAAGAACATTCTAAAACCACACAAATCTGTATCATTTCTTTAGAATACTCATCACCAAAACAGTATTTTTAAATATAAAATTTATTTTATTTTATTTTTTTAAAAAACTGGTAAGCATTTATTTCCCTCCCCTCCATTGGGGAAAAGGAAAACAACAACAACAACAAAAGAAACAAGAAAAAAAATTTATAGCAAATATGGATTGTCAAGAAAAACAAATTACTGTACTGATCATGCTAAATGCTTCATTTTCATGTTTAGTCCATCCCTACTCTGTCAAGATGCTTCATCATAGATTGTAGGGAATTATGGCTTTTGTTTTATTAATCAGAGTTCTTAAATCTTCCAAAAATTGTTTTTCTTTTTCTTCTTTTTTTTTTAATTGAAACTTTTTATTTGCAAAACATATGTATGAGTAATTCTTCAACATCAACCCTTACAAAGCTTTTTGTTACAAATTTTTCCCCCCTACTCTCCACCCCTCCCTTAGATGGCAGGATATCCAATACATGTTAATTATGTTAAAATACTTGACAAATCGAATATATGTATACATATTTCCACACATCATTTTTGTGCAAGAAAAATCGTATCTACAAGAAAGAAAAATCAGAGAAAGGAAACGCAATGCAAGCAAACATCAATAGAGAGCATGAAAAAATTGTCTTTATTATATTGTTTTTGTGTAGATCAAAGGTGTCTAACACAGTTATCTAATTAACAGGTAATGATACAATATTCAACAAAGTGAAAAAACTAAAATAAAACATAGAGAATGTTAATATATGTCTTTTTAGGTCAATATGCCACCTGCAGAAATCCTGATGTATGGTTTAGTAGGCCCTATTTACATTTGAGTTTGATGTCATTGAAAAAGGTTGTTATGTTGCTTCTGCTCAATCAACTTCCTTGAATTCATGTAAATCTTCCCAGTTTTCTCTGAAATTGCTCCTTTTACTACTTTTGTAATATTATTTTAGTTATTCCATTACATTCACATATCATAATTTGTTCAGGTATTTCCAAATGTTACCTCTAACAAAGTTGTATTTTATAAATTATGCATGTGATCATGCTTTTGGTTGAATTATTTTGAAAGTGAAATCATAGGAATTATATTTGTTTGTTTGTTTTCTGTATACATTTCATTTTGTGTCTTTTAATGATAGGAACTTAATATTAGATACTTTCTTATCTAATTAATATTATGGGAAAATCTTTCTATATTATAAATAGAGGGATCACTTACATTGATGAAATCATAGTATAGTGACTGAAGCATAATAGACATTTGAATGGGACCAGATGAAGATTTTTCAAAAAGTCTATGAGATGGAGTGGGTCAGACCTTAGACCTGCAGATCTATCACATGATTCCTAGGGGTCTGTAGGTAGGAAAGGTTAGATCCTAGGTCTAAGCTTCAGGAAGTGACAGAAAGTGACAGTGACCCATAGGGAAATAGACAACATTGCTTACCATTGGTTAATGTTTTTTCAGTCCATCCATTGAAAAGACTTGGGTCTTTTGCTTTTTAACCAAATTCACTTTTTCTGGCTTGCTAGACCAGGAGCAATGCTGGGAGATGGGAGCTGAGAGGCTCTATGTCTGCTGAAGTGTGCTTGGGCCTCTCCTTGCAAGGACTGAATAAATGCTTCCTCTTTGTATCTGAAGATGCCTCTGAGAAATCAGTTTGGGTAAGGGGAGTCTAGCATCCGTCCCACACACATTTAATAAATATGTATTGATTAAATTGCATGATATATTGATATATGTATATATTCTACACATCTAATAGACTATTATCTCCATGAATAAAGGCACTCATTAAATTTTCTATCTTCACAGAGTACCTAGTGCATTTTTAAACCAGATTTGTAATTTTGTTTTTATAAAGAACTCCCAATGTGGAAACTCTATCAATACAAATTGGCAGTTACTGAAACCTCATAGTTTTAGAGTTGCTTGGTGGATTGGAGAGTAACAGACTTCCTAGGTGCCACACAATCTAAATCAGGACTTGATCTGAAGTCTTAAAGACTAAGGTCAGCTGCCTATTCACTAATCCACATGGTTAATCTGAAGGCTTTAGCATATACATAGAAAGCACCTAATAAATGTTTGCACATTATTTTAATTAAATGATGAGGCAGATGGAGATTAATAATAGTATTTCATAAAACAATGAAACCTTTACAAATACATTACCTTATTTCGCCTTCAAAACATAAATTATATATTCATAGATTGGTAATGCATGTTGAAAGATCAGTCAGATTGGAGCAGGGGTAGGAGGCATTAGGAAACAGTTAAATGGATATAACAAGCCTGGATAACTTAGAGGCTGTAAAACTGGTAAAGAAGTTTACATGTTATATAAAAAAAAAAATTGGAGATCTTTGCAAGTGTTTTGAGCAAAGAAAAATAATTTTAAGGAAATTTTACTCTATCTGCAGTATTCAGTAATAACTAAAGAAGGAGAAGACTGGAATTAGAAAGCATGGATGAAAAATTGTTTTGTTAATCTAGGTATGAAATGAGGTGTAAATTCTAGTTCAGATGTGTGATAATGATAATAGAGAGAAGGCATAAACAGGAGAGGTAATGTTGTCCAGTATGGTATAGGAATTCTCCAGTTTGAGTCAAAGATAATCCTAGGATTTGATTATTAAAACTGAAAGTAAGTATATTTAAATGGCAGGCAATATAACAGGGGTCCCTTGAGAAGATGGATGGATTCTGGAATTGCTCATCGAGGCACAAATGTTATAACTGTTTGTTTTATGTGGAATTTAAAAAGAGGTCTAGTTAAGAATGCTGGAATTTGGGTGATTATATCCAAACATAAGTTTAAAGGGATTTGTATTTGGAAGTCATGTAATCCAAATTTATCACTTTATTCATGAGGAAATTGAGACCCAAAGAAGTAACTTCCTTGTGGTTACATACATAAATACATAGAAAGAGAGAGAGAGAAAATTTATTATGCACTTACTATAAACTAGGTACAAAAATGTTGGGGATGAAAACAACAAAAAAAGTTGCAAGTGAAAACCCCTGCCCCATGGAATTTACATTCTAAAGGTAAACAAAACATGTGTACATGTAGTTATATATAAAACACGTAAAAATAGAGAATGAGTTATGGAGGGAAAGTACTAGCAGTTGGGGAATCATGAAAAGCTTCATATAAGATGGTGTTTGAGCTGATTGTTGAATGAAATTTGAGGTTGCCAAGAAGCAAGGGAAATTCATTCTGTGAATGAAATAGGATCAGTATAAAAGCACAGAGATAAAAAATGGAGCATTGGATATATGGAATTATAAGATCAAATTGACTGACAAGAATGAATTAAAAAGGTTAATATATGAGGCTAAAACATTCAATGAGGATTATGTTAGTAATAACTTTCAGTGACAAAATGAAGAGTTTACACTTGATTTTGAAGATAATTCAAGTCACTAAAGTATAATGAATGATGCAGTGAGATGGATAGACTTACAATTTAGTAAAATCAGTTTTGTAGATTGTGGAATATAGATTGAAATAGGAAAAGATTTGAGGAAGGGAGATCTATTACAGCAAAGGATTCTTAACCTGGGGTTGATATTTTATTTTTTTAAAGTATTTCATTAACTATACTTCAATATAGTTGTGATTCTTTGTAATTCTATGCATTTTATGCATTTAAAATATTATTTAATATTTAACCAAACTGCCAGAGTGCCCATAACCTAAGAAAGGTTAAGAATTTCTGAATTCAAAGACTTTTGCAATAAAGCAAGAGAGATGTGATGAGTAATTGAACTAGAATATTGACTTTATGGATGAAGAGAAGGAGATAAATACAAAATATTTTTTTCTAAAAGTAGGAATGATCAGATTTATCAGTTGATCGGAGAGGGATGAAGAAAGAATAGATAAGTTAATCTAAAGATTAATGAGTAATCAAGGATAAGACTGAGGTTGTGGACATACATAACAGGAAAGATGGTGATTCCCTTAATAATGATAGGGAAGTTTGGAAGTGAGATAGATTTTAGGTGAAAAAAAAAAGTAATTCTAATATATATATATATATATATATGTATATCTATATATACATATGTATGTATATATAGATAAATAAGATAGATAAATAGATATACTTAAGATACTTATGGGGCATTCAAATCAAAATGGATTGGAGATGGGTGATGGACAGGGAGAGGGAGGGAGAGAGAAAGACAGAGAGATAAGGTACATAGAGCTGACAAGAGGACAGAAATGATAATTAAACTCATGAGAACTGACAGTCACCATGAAAGACTCAAATATACAATCTAAGTAAGTTTCATAGATTTTGACTTAGAGGAAAATTTCAAATATCATTTAGTCAAAACTCTTTAGAGATCAGGAAACTAAGGCAAGAGAGATGGAATGACCAATACAAGCCACAAGAAGTATACATCAATCAATCAAGTCACAACACAGTCCCTCTTACTCCAAATGCTCTTTTGTACTGTGCCCTGAAGGAAAGTCATAACTAAGAGCTGAAGTAATAGAAATATCACCTAGAGATGTCAATAAATTCTGAATCAAGGAAAAAAAAAAACAAACAACTTTAGGGTTGGCAAAGCAGGTACCAAACTAAGATCAGCTAAAACTGTTTTATGAGTGACAGATGTCCTTACCAGAGTTTATTATAAAGAAAACTAAATATATAACTGTCATTTCTAAAAAAGTCTTGTAATGTAGGCTCAAGCTGACAATTAACATATTCCATTATAAACATGAATAACAATTGCTATAATTGTTTAATGATATTTTAGTCACTATGGGATTTAAGACAGTTTTTGAGCTATTATTTTTCTCTTAATTTGTGATGTCAATGGCTCTCTTCAACAATGAAATGTTTCAAACCACCTCCAATTGTTCACTGAAGAAAGCCATATACACCCAGAGAGAGGGATGTGAAATGTGGACCACAACATAACATTCTCATACTCCTTGATTGATGTTTGCTTACATTGTGTTTCCTTTATCTGATATATTTTTTGTGTAGATAAGATTTTTCTTGCACAACAATGATAAGTTTGGAAATATGTATACATATATTCAATTTGCCAATATTTTAACATAATTAACATGTAGTGGATATCCTGCCATCTAGGGGAGGGGTGGGGAGTTGGGGGGAAAAGTTTGTAACAGAAAGCTATATAAGGGTTATTGTTGAAGAATTACCCACACATATGTTATGCAAATAAAAAAATTGTGATGTCAAAATGCTTTGTTTGGATTTTTGGAACAATTGAGTTAGTTTAATGAAATACAATGTGATCAATCATTTTCAGGAGTCTACTGGATGCTACTACATAGGAGGGATTTATTCTCTAAGATTTGATAAATGTTGGGGATCATGGATTTAGAACTGGAAGGGGTATTAGAGTCCATATAATCTATTCTTTGCCTTGTACACAAAGAAACTGAGGCACAGAAAGATTGAGAGACTTTCTCATAGTCACACAGTATGTGTCAGACAGAACTGTCTTCATAGTTTCAGGTCAAGAACTCTATCTTGATTTCCATAATGTCTCCTCAGTGAATATGCTTTCCATGCTACAATTTTGGGTTTTCAGGGAGTGCTGGTGACACAAATACTTATATGAAATCCACTGAGTGAGCAGGATCCTCACTATCATGTTTATTTTTTATGGAACAGGTATATTAATTAGATATCAATTTAGGCTTATATTATTGTTTCACCTGAATGTGTTTCAGCTGAGTATTTTTCATCCTGCACTCCATGGTCCCTAGAGTGAGTAGTTTGAAAGTTGCAAAATATTATAAATAATCTGCAAATCCATATTTCATTCTTTTAAGCAGAATTCCAATCTCTAAAAGTTAGTTATGTCATTAAATGACTTAATTTAATTTATACCTTCTGCACACTGATTAAACAATATGGCTTGCTTGTATAAAATGTTTATGGAATGCATATAGATGCTACTGGGATTCATAAAATACTAATTCATTTCAGAGAATTAATTAAGTCACAGTAATTTTGCATCATCAAGTATTTTCTCAGTCAATAATAATACAACAACTATCATATGGGAATCTGCAAAACATTTTCAAATTAAAAGTGAAAATTGAAAAGGTTGGTAATCATTAATCTTACAGATAAGTCAAGTTATTGGTTAAATAACACAATGATAGTAAAAGGCTTCATTAACTAGAGGGTAGAAATGGGGACAGTTGGCTTCCCAATTTACTTATGGGACTTACTTCATTCTACAAAATGCTGATTTATCTTCTACTTGCGGTAGGAGTCCAGGAGGATTGACCCTTTTAATGACATCATTTGTATTCCCATGCCAAAGACAATGTATATCATGTAGAAAGAATTTAATAAATACTTAGTGAGTGAATGATTGGTCATACTCAAGACTTATATAGAAATGTTTTTATTGTCATTAATATATTTGCTTGTTGATACCTTGAATGGTAGGAAGTCAATACAAAATCTGTTATTTGTGTATGAGAAGGTAAGCCATATAGAAGAGTTAATGGTGCTACTGTCTGCTATATTAAGATTGGAAGGAGTAAAACCCAATCATCCTTTTGTTAGCACTAGAGCTATACTTCATGTAAATACTTTCTCTGTTAGGGTGTGATTTCCCAGGATTTTGAGAATATTCAGTACCAGGGACTGTGCTAAATGATTTTTGCAAATCATTTAGCTGCAGTAAGTACTATCTTTGCCAATCCAGTTTGCAATTACTTTACAACTTAATAGATTACATTCCAAAAGTAAAGCAATTTGAAAATCTTTTCTTCAATGACAGCCCTTCAAATATTTGATAATAGTAATCATGTTCTCAATAAATATTTGTTTTCCCAGGTTCAATAGCTTTGGTGGAAGAAGAGGAGCCTGTGTGTAAGAAAGGGAGTCCACAGAGAAAGACATACGATGTACAAAAAGAGAAGGAATAAAACAAATGTTTTTCAGCATTATAAAGATATTATACAAACATCATAAAGACAGTTCCATTGTAGCAGCAGCAACATCACCATCATCTGTTATGCAGAGAAGGCATAAAAAAAAGTAAATAAAGACATACCTCTCTCTACTCCACTGGAAGATACAGGAAGTACCTTGCAAGTAAAGGGTGCAGGGAAATGAAAGATCCTTTTCAATGGATCATGCATGTCCACTAACCAGCTTTATTGCATATCTCTGTCCTTCTACCTTTTAACCCTGGTAGAACACAAGCAGGTATGACAAATGTGTCACTTTTTCCCACTTAAAAATCAAGAAAGTTTCAGAAGCTGGCATTTTCTGTCAGGGATTAACCTAAGGGCCTTCACTCTATTTTCTCTCCATGTTGGCATTGACTCTATTATTTCACAATAGGAAGAAAATGTATTTAGAAGGATTTATGAATTGGGTAGGAGATGAGACTAGATGACCTTCAAGTCTCTTTTCCTCTAACTCAGTGAGTCTGTGTTGCCATGAAATTGAAGCAGCTGGAAAGGAAAGTGATAAGTAGCATCTAGAAGGTTAGGGAAGTATTGCATTAAAGACACCAGTGAATGGGGTTATTTTGAGATTTGGGATGGTCTAACTAACTCTGCTGAGTCAGGCTGTTGGGAGGAAAAGATGAGAAGAAGAGGCTGAGCAGTTATTTTTAAACTCTTTTTTTTTAAACTTACAACTAAATATTCTTTGCTCATTAGCACCAGATTCATATATCCAGGCCCAGAAAAAGAATTCAATTGTATGTGAGTATGACATCAGGGTTGTTCTTTTTTAATTATTTTCCTAATTATTTTTCTTTTCCTATGTACTTCTAAAGAAGATTTCATTGTTATAAATAAAAAAATGCTAATTTCTTAACTTGACAATGAAGAAGGGTTCCTGAGCAGTCCAGATCTTCTGCCCTATTTCCCTTTTTTAGGGATTACTCCTTTCCCCCTACCTTCTCAACTTCTTTTTCTACATCTTCAAGGCTGCCAGTGGAGAAGATAGGCTTCATTCCTGTAGATATAGAGATGTTATTGAATCTTTTCTCTTGTCAAACTGGGAAAATCAGGCAGCTGATGGCTCCTAGGGCAAGGAGAGATAGAAAAGGAAGTCAAGCATGTGGAAGAGTTTCCTAGCATATCTAAGAATCTGGGGGACATAGGAGTAGAGATTAAAACTTGATGGAGTGATAACAAGGGTAAATATCTTATTATCTAGGGTTTAAAAGTTCCTTCTCTTGAAGAAGCCTCTGTGTAAATGGTATGAGTACCATAAGAAAGCCTCATGGATTAAACGAGCGGTTATGTACACTGTTAAAGAACTAACCTATCTAACCATAAGAAGAGCTTCAGTTCATTTACTTATTTAATTAAATCTAAATGTGAGAGTATTTTAAAGAGGGCAATGTTATGGGATACATCTTCCCAAAATAGTAAATCTTAAAAAAAAAAGTGGTTGGAAGTACATTATGCACAAAGCATTCTACTTCCAGAAAATAAGGCTGGTTACATTTAATCTCTTGATATTTATACTAAGAAGACTTCAGAGATATTTTTTTTCTCAAGGGATCAGTTACTGAATATTTTTTTAAAGGACATCTTTTGAGGCAACAAATGGAAAATTATGGCCCCAGAGCTAGTGATAAACATTTGGGCATGACATAAGAAAATTTTATTCTTTTGCAAGTGTTTTAGTTTCTTTCAACAATTAATATTCACCTAAGTCAGTGTTGTATGCCCAGCAGCTGTGTGTCACCAGGCAAGTGCTTAGTAACTAAGATGAATCTGTTAAGACTGGTTGCAAAGATATGTCAACTTAACTCTTATCTTCAGGGAAACAACTGAAGTTACTGTCATCTTTTCAACAACAGAGACCAGAAAGATTGATTCTACTCAGATAAACTCCCCAGAGTATTGCTCAGCCCTGAAGATAATTTAAAACCATCCCAAGAACTCCTGGGTATTTGGGCTCTACTAGGGAGCTATTCCTACTCCTGCCTCTGGCACTTCTCTAGGGCAGACAGGATAGGAGAAGCCAAGAGGCTGGTCCTCCAGGGATCAGGCAGCTGTCTCTGAAAATTGAACACAAAAGCAATAGAGCAAATTATATAATCTCAATATTACAGATTCAATTATGAAGTGTGTAATCTAATAACTTTGCAATCATACATTCATTCAAGTATTCATTATATGGTCCATGCTGATTCAAAGATAAAAATACAAAATGTTTGTTCTTAAGTAGCTTACATGTATCCAGATAAGTTAATATAAATACATACTCATTACATACAAAGCAATTTAAGCTAGAAGTCACTAATAACTAAGTCTTATTGTAGAAAGTAACACTTGAAATGAACCTTGATTCTAAGAGGGTCTGGTAAAGAGGGTTCTTGTGCAAAGGCAGAGGGAAAAGAGGACATGTTGCATAGTATCAGTGTTTGCTTGGAAAATAGAAGGTGTTGAGATATCATATGAAATCAGTTTGGAAATACAGCTGGACCCTTCACAAATATCAAACAAAGGATTTAAAAGATGTATTCTACAAGAGATGGGGAGGCCATGAAGCTTCTTAAATAGGGGTGACACATTCATAGCTATGCTTCTTTATTATCAATGTAGCTTTTCTAGCTAAAATCAAATATATTTTGGAATTTCACTGGCTAATCCATTTAAGTAACTATGAAAGATCCTAGGCCTCATAAATTGGTGAAAAGCTGCAAGATACAGTATATTACCTAATGATCAAAAATCCTACTCTCAAATATTAGCTCTGATGTAGACCAGCTACAAGACCTAGAATAAGTCACTTTACTCCTATAAGTATTAGATGCTTTATTAATAAAATGGAGGTAAAGATATTTGCATTACCTCCATTAGATAATTGTTTTAAGAAGAATATTTTTTCAAACCTTAAAGCACTTCATCAATGTGTTATTATTACTACTGAAAGATGCCTCCTCCATGAGGAACTCCTAATTGACTACAGAGTAGAGCTATAGAAATCTTGGCCACAAATTGTGTGAAAACCATCATGTTTCTTCACTAATTTCAGAGTATTTTGGTAGAGTACACACATTCATTTATGTGATGAATTAATAAATTTATATTGCAAAATTTATATTTCAAGACTATCTATCCATTAAGCTTCTCAAGTTAAGTCTGCTCAACATATAATTTACAAAGAACTTGTAAGACAAAGTGATCTGAGGATATGAAAATTAATTATTGGACCAGATTATGAAGCACAATAAGAGATTTTTATCATGTTTATTTTGGTTTCAATTATTTTCATCTTGAATAAAAAAATCTGAACTTTTTTCCACTATTTTTCAGGAAATTAGGAAAATTGATTGCATATTTTAATAAACAGTGCTATGATTTTCTTCCTTTTACATAAATTCACAAGGTTAAGGATCCCATTTGTTCTTGCCCTATTGAAATTTGAGGAAAAAATAAATAAAATTATTAAATCTCATACCTGATTTCCAAACTATTATAAATTGAATGCCAAAATAAGGAGGTAACTCTTCACATAAAGAGGCTAATCATGGCTAATTGTTTTCCTATTCATTTTGATGATAATAGTCATTATAAACTCATTTGGTATATGTAGATGTAATATGCAATTACCATAAGACTCAGCTTTCCAAAACTCAAGCAAAAATGCTGAAACAGTATGGAGTACTGTTTATCAGTTGAGCTGCCAAACCAATTCATTTCCAAATGAAAAAAAAATTGTAATCATACTTCAACCTTGTTTACACACATACATTTTCTTTTTATGTGTGCTGATATAAAGACAAAGGTATACATGAATTCATTTACAATTGCAAAAGAAATGGGTGATTGTCACCATTGTCTATAAATCTCTGAACTAACTGGATAAGCAATAGAAATTATTCTATTTTGAATTTTATCCCTGTTGAAAAGATGAACCAATTGGTCAGTGCCAGATGTATATGATTTAACTTGCATGAAATTGGTATCTAATTTTGTTATGATTGGAGTAAGGGAGCTATGGATAAGATATAAAAGTAATATGGGTAGTCAGGAGAACCATGCTTTGCCTCCACTAGAATCCCCCACATCTTTGGAACTAGCTTACCTCCCACAGAGCTGGGTGTATGAGCTTAATCTTTATAAGAAAGCACAAAAACTTATGAAAAGATATATGTGATCCCATCAGTTGGACAATGTCTGAATAAGTTGTGGTAAATTAATGTTATGGAATATTATTATTCTATAAGAAATGATCAGCAGAATGATTTCAGAGAGGTCTGGGAAAACTACATGAATTTATATCAAGTCAAGTGAGTAAACCAGGAGATCATTGTATACAGCAACAACAAAATGATATGATGATCAGTTCTGATGGACATGGTTCTTTTCAACAATAAGATGATTCAGTTCAGTTCCAATGGTCTTATGATGTAGAGAGCCATCTGCACCGAGAGAGAGGACTGTGAGGACTGGGTGTGGATCACAACATAGTATTTTCACTCTTTTTGTTGTTGTTTGCTTGCATTTTCTTTTTTTTTTCTCACTTTTTTCCTTTTTTTCTGATTTTTCTTGTGCAGCATAATTGTGAAAATATGTATAGAAGAATTGCACATGTTTAACATATATTGGATCACCTGCCATCTAGAGGAGAGGGAGAAGGGAAGGGAAATATAGGAGTCAAAGATTGAACTATTAAGAGATGCGACATAGGTGATAGTACAACAAAGAAGACTGAGTAAGAACAATTAGACTGGCAGCAGAATAATCAGGAAAAGGCAATAGTGTAGAGGGGAAGAATGAAAAACCATATCAAAAGCTGCAGAGAATTCAAGTTTTCAGGACTGAGAACTTCACATTGGAATTGTTTTTTAAGAATTCATTGGCAACCTGAAAATAGCAGTTCAACATATCTGTACCAAAATAAATAAATAAATAAGATGAAGGTTATAACACGTAAAACCTTACAAGGAATGAAAGTATAAAAATAGTCAAAACTGTTAGTAATTGATTACAGAACCAAACTAGCACAGGGAGACATATTCTATTCACTAAAGAATAAATTTAGAAGGCTCAAATTAAAAAAAAAAAGTATTTAAAATAATTCATTTTTGTTATCTTGAAACACATAATTCAATAATTAGAAATAACAGAATTTAACACTTAGTTGGTAAGAATAATTCATTATGATACAAGGCTAATAGCATTTTAATTCCACCTATGACACACAATGAAGTAGAAGTCCCATGCTGTGTTCTGTATCCCAAGCTGAACCACCCTCTCATAAGTTTTCAATTGTCCTGAAGAGTTCCCTATTGCTTAAATGCATTTGTTTACATTATTTTTGGTATTATTTTTACATCAAGCATTATGAAGTTTGTTTATTATGTTTTGTTTTGCTCATGTGGTAAATTTGTTAGAGTTCTGGCTTACTATTCCTTCTCAATAAAATTTTAATACCATTTATTTTTAGAGATAGATATTTATAGATTTAAAAAAGTATTAAGAAAAAATATTTTTCTCTCTGCTAAATTTCTAGATCAAAAACTTATTTTCACATCTTACTTCATTTTGTGTAAAAGGAATGCCCAGAGGGCGGAGCCAAGATGGCGGAGTGAAAAGGTGACTTTCTGCCTCTCCTCCGATCTTCTCTCAAATCAACAATAAAATAAGCCTCTGAACTGATCTTCAAGTTAACGAACTCAGAAATATTTGGGCACAGTTCTCTGGAGAACTTCATATCAGGTTAGTCGGACTCGGACAGAGAGATAAATAGACGACAACTGTGCAGGCCGGAAGTGAGGGTGGGTCTCAGCTCGGCTCACCGTGGAAGAAATTCCAAACTCCAAACTCCAAATTCCAAACACCTGGAGTTTATCTGAGGCACTCGGGACACTCTGTCCTGATTGGGGACAGGTGTTCTGGCAGACTTGCCTTGTTTAAGGAGTAATTCAGACTTAGTCCTAGCCCCCACCGGCCCAGCACCTTAACTCAACTCGCCGAAGTGCCCCAGGGCAAAGCGTCTTCAGCCGAGGTTTTTTTTTTTTTTCCCCTACCTTAAAGAGATATCCACTCTGTCTAAAAAAAAAAAAAAAATGATGAAGAAGCAAAAGAGAGCTCTCACCATAGACAGCTTTTATCAAGGCAAAGAAACGACCTCAGATACAGAGGTTTCTTTAGACAAAAATCCAGAAAAAAACAGCCACGACCATCACTGGTCCCCGTTTCAAAAGGCCTTTCTGGAAGATTGCATAAAGAACCTCAAAAGAGAGCTGGAGGATAAATGGGAAAATAAATTGAAATCAGTGCAAGAAGGATACAGTATCTTGCAAGAAGGATATGATGCTCTGCAAAAGAGATATGAAAAAGACACCAATTTATTAAAAAATAAAATTAGTGAAGTGGAAAAAGAGTGCAGTGAACAAATTGGCCAGTTACAAAAGGAACT
>JAJPUD010008244.1:39614-56424 GCA_023553655.1 Myrmecobius fasciatus
ATGAATGTTGGAGGGGATGTGGGAGGGCTGGGACACTAATACATTGTTGGTGGAACTGTGAACGGATCCAACCATTCTGGAGAGCAATTTGGAGCTATGCTCAAAAAGTTGTCAAACTGTGCATACCCTTTGACCCAGCAGTGTTTCTACTGGGCCTATATCCCAAAGAGATCTTAGAGGAGGGAAAGGGACCCACATGTGCAAAAATGTTTGTGGCAGCCCTTTTTGTAGTGGCTAGAAACTGGAAACTGAAGGGATGCCCATCAATTGGAGAGTGGCTGAATAAATTATGGTATATGAATGTTATGGAATATTATTGTTCTGTAAGAAACGACCAGCAGGACGATTTCAGAGAGGCCTGGAGAGACTTGCATGAACTGATGCTGAGTGAAACGAGCAGAACCAGGAGATCATCATGCACAGCAACAACAGTATTACATGATGATCAATTCTGATGGACATGGCTCTCTGCAATAAAGAATTGTCTCAAACCAGTTCCAGTTATTCACTGAAGAAAACCATATACACCCAGAAAGAGGGACATGAAATATGGGCCACAATGTAACATTTTCATGATCTCTATTGACATTTGCTTGCATTGTGTTGCCTTTCTCTGATTCTTTTTTTTTTCTTGTAGATAGGATTTTTCTTGTATAACTTCTCAAGCATTTCAACATTATTAACATGTAGTGGACTTCCTGCCATCTGGGGGAGGGGAGGGGACTGGGGGTAAAATTTGTATTGGAAAGCTTTGTAAAGATCAAGGTTGGGGAACTACCCATACATATGTTATACAAATAAAAAGCTTAAAAAAAAAAAGGAATGCCCAATAAACCTTCTCAAAAGAGCAGAAATGGTTTCCTTTTCCCTTTATTACTCATAAAATAAATACCTTTAATTGTTTCAGTTGTCATTTCTTTTGCAGGGACACACTAGGTGCCTCTGGTCACATACATCTTTTCTTTATTTTCCCCAATTATATGTAAAAACAATTTCTATATTTTTTAAAATTTTGAGTTTCAAATTCTCTCTTCTTCTAGTCTCCTCCCTCCCCTTTGAAAAGGCAAACAAGTTGATATAGATTGTATATGTACAGTCAAGCAAAAGATATTTCCATTTTATTTATGTTATAAAAGAAAACAGACAACTCTCCACAGCAAATAAAAGAAGAAAAATTTAGAAAAAGCATGCTGTGAACTGCATTCAGACTCCATAAGTACTTTCCCCAGATATGGATAGCATTTTTTTCATTATAATACTTTCAGAGTCATTGAATCATTGTATCACTGAAAATAGCTAAGTCATTCACAGTTGCTCATCACAAAATATTACTTTTACTTTATACAATGCTCTCCGGGTTCTCCTTATTTCAGTTTGCATCAGTATAAATCTTTTCAGACATTTCTGAGAGCATCCTGTTCATCTTTTCTTATAATACAATAACATACTATCACAATCATATACAATATCTTGGTTCAGTCATTTCCCAACTGATGGGCATCCCCTCAGTTTCCAATTCTTTGCCACCATTAAAAAACTACAATAACTATTTTGTACAAATGGCTATTTTGAGGGTTAAATGACTTACCTAGGATCATAACTGGCAAGTGCTTGTAAACATTCTTATTTCTAGAAAGTGATCTCATCCAGGATTACAATTTAGGAGTCATTCTTAGATCATCATTCTTTTTACTCCCCTATCCTTCCCACAAACAATTAATCAGTTGATTTAGTGATTCTACTATTATATCCTTTCTCATACATCAACATTGAACATGAACAATGTTCAGTGAACAATCATAGTTCAGGCACTCACCCTATTTGTCCTTGACAAAAGTTGCAAAAACATGTTTCCTATATGTATTCTAGCTTCCAGTATCTTCTCAATAAAATATTGAAAATATTCTCCCTAAAGCCAATGCATGAATTGTCACTCCTGTGTACAAGAAATTTCAAGGGATCCCTATATCCTTCATGATAGTATGTAAAAATCACATTTAACATAATTAAAGGAAATGCTACAATTCAGTGATAGAATAGTTAAAAGAAAAAAATAGATATAAATTTTTCCTTATTCAAGTTAATCAAACAGTACTTCATCATTTGACTAATCTCTATGTCAGAGAGCAATCCTTTTTCACAACTTCTTTTTGTAATACTTACTTTTTTTTTGTTTCCTTCATGTGCCATCTCTAATGAGAAATATTTCCTGATCATGTTTGTGCTTGACTTTTGCTCCTCACATTTTCACAGGAATTGTAATATAAGAAAAATTGTTGGTAATAAGGGAAAAAATAGATTTGGATCAACACATCAAACCTTATACCAAAATAAGGTGAAAATGGATGTGTCACCTAAAAATAAAAAGTCACCTAATAATCAAATTAGAAAAACATGAAAATTTAACCATAAAATCTTTGAAGAGGAGAAAATTTTATAATCAAACAAGATTCAAAAATCACAAAGGAAATCAGAAGAAGATTACAAGGGTAATTTTTTCATTGACTCCTGATGCAAGACTACTATTGATACTTGGATTTTAGTTGCAGTCCTGGATCTTAGTCTCAGGGCAAGGAAATGAACTAGCATACCAGAGGTTGAGAATATAACAGAGCTGAAACCCTGTCCTACCTCCAGTGTAAAAAAAAAAAAAAAAAGTGTTTGTTGTTGTTACTCACAGAGGAAGGAACGGGCTAGGAGAATAGTAAATACACTTGTCCCTAGACTCAGAATGAGGGAAGGGAAGTGAAAAAAAGAAGAGCAGATTGAGGGAGATAAAACTCAGAAGCAAAACACTTTTGAGTATGTATAGGGTAAAAGGAAAGAGAGATAAATGGGTAAAATAGGATGGAGGGAAATACACAGTCAATAATTGTAACTGTGAAAAAAAATTAAAAGTTTCTCTAATAAAAATCTTATTTCTCAAATATATAGAAATATATATATATAAGCATATATATGTATATATAAATCTTATTTCTCAAATATATAGAAATATATATGTATATATATAAATCTTATTTCTCAAATATATAGAAAAGATGTACCATTTCTCATGTGATATATGTAAAAAGGTATAAAGTAGTCACATGAAAAAAAAATCTTTAAATCACCATTGATGTGCATTTGAAATTTTGATTTGATTTGCAATGAAATGCAAATCTATCAGATTTGCTGATATGAAAGAAAAAGAAAATGAGAAATGTTGGAGGGGATGTGGGAAAATTGGGATAATAATGCATTGTTGGTGAAGTAGTATATTGATTTGACCATTTTAGAGAGCAATTTAGAATGATACTCCAAAGACTAAACTTTACCATTACCAGTCTGCATATCAAATAGATTAAAAAAGAAGGAAAAGGATTAATATGCACATCATTATTTATAGCAGGGTTTTTTTTTAATTGTAGCAAAGAATTGGAAATTGAGGTAATGTCCTTCAATTAGGGAATGGCTGAAAAATGTTTGTATATGATTGGATGGAATTCTATTGTGCTTTATAGCACAATTTCTTATGAAATGGCAAACACGATAGTCTCAGAAAAACCTGGAAAGACTTACATAAATGGATACAGAGTAAAATAAGCAGACCTGGGAGACCACTATATATTGTAACAGCAATGTTGTATAATGATCAATTGTGAAGGACTTAACTATTCTCAGTGATACAATGATCCAAGATAATTCTGACAGACTTGTGATGGAAATTTGTATCTATCAATAGAAAAAGAATTAATGGAGTCTGAATGCCTGCCAAAGCTTACTTTTTCTTTCTTTCTGACTCAAATTTTATTAAATATAGTTTTCAACAATACTTTTTATAAGATTTTTATTTCCATTTTCCATCTTTCCTTTTTTTCCCTTCCCCCTTCTTCAAAAACACACGCAATTTTATATATGCTATATTTAATAGGGGAATCATAAATGGGGAGAATCTTAGCAATTAAAAAAAATGAATTCCAATCTTTAAAAACTAGCCTTAGAGTTACATTTCCAAAAGATAATAGTAAAAATGCCCTGACTAAAGAATATAATTGAGAATTTTTGCTTCAACTAATTTAGGATGAAATCTTTAAAAGGATTAGAGTCTTAAAGCAAACCTCAAGGAAACCATTAATAACAATCCTTAAAATTTCTTTGAAAGAACTCAATCCATATTCAAAAAGGGATCTGAAATAATGATGTTTATTATAATTCTGAGTATAAGGGATATAACCTTATAAGTTTATACATATAGGCAAATAAAATCATCATATAATAATATACAATATGAGACGGAAAAAAAATCATAGTGATTGAGCATTTATGCTAGACCTCCCCTTCAACCAGTTCCCTTGAATAGTTTAGAAAAATATAGTGGAAAAGTATGGGATAGGAAGAGAGTGGAGAAAGATAGATTGGGAAGGAGGAGGGAAGGAAGAAAGAAAGAGACAGAGGGAGAGAAAATATCAAGGATCTACATAACCATATGTTTATATCAATTTTACAAGAGAACCTGGCAGAATGAATTGATAGCCATCCTAGGAGTCAGGAACATTTCAGATCCCCATTTCTGGCCTTTGGCTGTGGAACCCCCAGGCAAATCACTTAAATAGTCTGGGACTGTTCTCTCTAACAAACATTTGTAGAAACAAGACTAGTCTAAACTCATTTACCTTTCACTACATGGATAGAAATCAGTTCTGGTCCATTTTTTTAAAAGCAATTAATGAGGGCAGCTAGGTGGTAGAGAGAATAGAGCCCTAGCACTAGAATCCAGAAGATCCGAGTTCAAATTTGGCTTCAGACACTTACTAGCTGTGTGACTCTGAGCAAGTCTCAATCCCAATTGCCTACAAAATACAAACAAATAAAAGGAATTTATGTGTATGCATTGAATACATATATATAAGGCAAGCATGCAAGGAATCACATAGATGTTAAAAGGAAAGCTGTCTTTCCAATCACACATATTTTTGAATAAGAATCTCATTTTTAGGATTTGACTGCAGAATTCTGCATTTGTGTTATAATGGTAAAATAGATTGTAAAACAGAATTGTTTGTCAGGGTAGCAAGTAAGAAACAACTTAATCTAAGGTTTGACTATGAAATCCATGGACTAGGTTACTCTGTCATTACTGGGCTTCTGTAATAGATGAAGCAAATAGGGTAAAGTAACTTGCTCAGGTTCACGCAAATAGAAAGTGTCTGAGATCATATTTGAACTCAGGAAGATGAGTCTTCTTGATTCTAGGCCCAGCACTCTATACATCCTAGTAGTTAGCTATCCCACATACATACTCAAGTATAGATTCATGTGTATATATGTGTATTTTAATGTTATATACACACATATACATACAATGCTGGTATATATGTTAAATACATATAGATGCACACATTTGCAGGTATATTTATACATTAAGTATATGCATATACACATGTGCACACATGTTCAAGCACAAACATCTATAAGATACATGTACATGTGCATGCATATAAGAATAAGGCCATTTACATGTAGGCATACATTTAGTTGAGTATGAGTTGTTATTTAGATATTTGTGTATAGTGTTTATTTGTATGTATTTGAAGTATATCTATCCCATGTTTACTGAATCTTCATCCAAGTCATGCCCATTACTTATGGACACATATCAAGGCTCTACCTTGGATTTTCCTCTTTTTTTCCTTTTGTGTGTTGCTTTATAATATCATTCAATTACTATCTCTATGCCAGTGATTCTTACCAAAACTATCTAATCTCGATTTTTTTTTGCCTGAGTTTTACTACCTACACATGACATTGCTTAAATCTTTTATTCTAGTTAATTGGAATATGATTCAAAAATGTGCTATCTGTAGCATTTAACACAAAGCTTGAGACATAATAAATATTTAAAATAGGTTCTTCTCTTCCATTTCATTCCATTTTGTTCTACCAAAATTCAATGAAATTTTTTTGGTCAATAAATAGTAATCACTGTTCTCTCTAGTCACCAATGATCTTCCAATTGCCAAATCAAAAGATCTTTTCTTTTTCCTTTCCTTTCTTGATCTTTCTGAAGCATTAACTCTGCCTATCACTTCTGCTCCTGGATAATCTCTCCTCTTTATGGTTCCATTCAACTGCTCTCTTGCAGTTCTCCTCTTAATTGTCCAACCATTTCTTAGTGTCCTCTGATGTATCTTCATCTACTAATTATGGAAATCTTTCAAGATTCCTATACACATACATATGTTCATACACACATACACATACAAACATGTATATAGTATTTCATTATATCTATGTAAAGTTACATGTATATGTATGTGTATATGTATGCATGCATATATGCATGTATTCTTAAATAAATAAGGTAAACATCCTAACAATTAAAGAATAGAATAAAATAATATTTTAGGTGAAATGAGTTCATACCTACAATTCAGTGGTGAAGAATAATAAACATATTTCTGATATTAATGTACATTATTTTTTCTTTAGAAATGTTTGTCTATTAAATACAGGATCCACATCCCTCACATCATATAATGACTTTCTTTAGTAAATTTCATAGCATTCACCTAGTAAGAAGCCTTTATCTTGGTACAATGGTTACTTCTTATGTTCAAGTGACCTTATTTCCTAATTGTTTTAATTTATTTTCACAATTTTAAATTAAGGCCAATGAGATTATAAAAACCTTAGTCTGACAAATATCTTGCCGACTGGTTCTTTAAGTGCTGAGGGCTACAAAATGAAATTTAGTGCATATGAGCTCCAAGAAGCTATTTACTACTTTAACATTTAACAAGCCATACATTAACATTTAACAAGTCATAAAAAATTTACATCTTTAAGCGATTTTACTTAATAGGTTAGCAATATGCATCTCATGAAGGAGAGGGGGAGCAACACAGTTAAAATGTATACTGAACTCCCTGAAAATAATTTATATAACTGGTACTCAGATGATGCCTAGAAGATATATTATAGCCATGAGTATAGGGTATTTTTCTTCACCCAAATGAAGGTCACTATTTTATCCCAGCATTTGGGTGTGGTTCTGTATGTAGGGAATACTAGATGGCTTTTCAAATGTCTTTTGAGATCAGCTTAAAGATCATAGTCTTCAAAACAAAATTTCAACTTAGATAACTATTTAAAAATAAATTACTGAGCCAGTCACTACATGCCTAAAATACTAGTCAAGACTGGAAACATGAGAATATAGGATCTTTTCAGTTCAATAATTCTAGCTGCCATGGGCTTAAAGTTAGTATCAATATGGCAGACCTCTAAGAGCATTAGATCACCAGGTTGCCTTATAAAACTTCCTTAGAAAGTAACATTGACCCAAGTTAAAAATGGAGTAGGTCAAAGCTCCTGAGCCTCTGCTGATCAGTAGTGGGTTTCAGCTCTTTCAGTAGCTCCTGCATGTCTAGCCTGAGCAAAATAAGAACTAATCATTAAGACAAACCAACAAATCACCCCCAAAAAAATCAGAAATTTAACAGAAAATGCAAGCCAACACAAAGTAATAGAACACTGCTACTGTGACAAAGCTGGTATATATTTTTTCCTGATGGATAAGCTACAAAAAAACAACAATCCAGTAATTAAGAATACTAAATAGGATGTGAAGACAGAAATGCAACACAAGGATGAATAGTGTTGATTCTTTTGTATCTTTTAAATAAACATATAAAAGAACAAGACAGACACTGAATACTTCATGTTCCAAGTTAGATTTTTAATGTGGATATGTTATTGATCCAAGTCATTTAAAAGAATATCACTACATATTTAACTTTCCAAGGTAAGATAGGATAATTTGTATCCTACAAATGACATTTAATAACAAATTTTAAATTGATTTTTCCCTTTTATGACATTTAAGTTTTTTTTTCTTTTAAATAAAATTGTTCATCTCTGTACAGTGGATGAAAAAGGCACAAAACATTTATATTATTCATGCATCTTCAATTATCAGATTGAAATATTTCAATATAAGGCATCAGGATTTCATTCAGAGAACTCTATCTATATCAAAGAAGTTAAGTCTAAAAGTTTGCAAACTCTAAGAGGTAGACACAAAGAGCTTGATAAATGTTTGTACCCTAATTATAAACACAGATTTGGTTCTGGACATATACAGAAACAACAAGTATGCCTTTCATCTGCAATGATTTTAAGTACTCACCCCTAGGACTGAGAGATATGTATCATTCTCTCTAGACCAAGGTATGATTTCTCAAGTAGTTATGGATGGTGAATGCAATAAAATCTCAGGCCCAGAACCTTTTGCTCAAGTTCTAATAGCATAGTATGAAACACAGGAATCTAGAAAACAAATTGGCAATATTAAGTAGTAAGGGTCTTGTGTTTTACAACTTGAGGCAAATGGAGATGGGACCTGAGTTTTTTGGATTTGTTTTGGTTTATTTTTGTTGTTGTGGGGAGGGTTAATTAAAAGATGAGATTAGAATGTTTTTCTTTACACTACCCCTTCCCCTCAACAACACTAATCAGCTTCTCTTTTTTCCATTTTATATTTAGGAAGTAGATAGGAAGAAATGAGGAAAAGAGTAAAAAGAGGCATGAAGACAAGTAAAAGAAAATAATTTATTTTTTTATGTTTTTTGAAAAGAATTACAAAAAGTTAATAAGTGAAAGAAGGACTTAAGAATCATTTTTATCAATTCACAAATTTAGAAATGGAATTAGAGACATTAGAAGCACTAGAACATATATTCTCTCACTTTCTGACTTTTCCATTTCATAAACTGGGCAGGGAACTGGTTAGTTTCTCCAAAAATTTGCATATGTACAGAATTTATTGGCAATTTTTATTTTAAAAAAGTCTTCATAATACAAAACAATCACTTCCATCCCTTATTTAAAACAGAAAACAAACTGCATTTTTCATCTTCAGTATATTCAAAGCATATATTATGTGTTAGCTTAAGCAATGAAGTCAAGAATTTTATTACTATCCTATACAGTTAGGAAAGGCATTTTATTCTTAAATTAAAGAATTTCATTGAATCTGATTCATTCCCTTGAAAATGATACTGTCTTCAATTATTTAATCTTAATTCAGATGTCAATTATCTGATGGAATTTCCTGAGAGTTATCTATAAGTAGAGGATTGAGTTCTTAATCCTAAATTTGCTATTTTTACTTATATGAATTCGGGGGTATTATTTCCTTTTCTGGGTCTACATTTCCTCATATGTAAATAGGATAGTTTGCCTATATGATCTTGAAGTTCTCTTATACCTCTAAATATTTGATTCTATATTTATGATTTCAGAGCTGTTTGAATGAGTTGTTTGTCTTATTTATTTATTTGTATGGTTTATACTTCAGAGTACTCATAATGCATGTCTGTTATAGTTAAATCTAGAGATATTATGGTCAATTGAAATTTTATGGAAAATAATGTTATTGAATTTATTTCCTATATTTAGTTTATATTGGAAAAATACCTCTATTGAAGTAACTTTTATAATAGTATTTCAGTTGAAAATTCTTAGTCAAAAAGACTGCTACAAAATGTCCAAAAGACAATAAAAATAATCTTTCTTAGATAAAATTAAAAAGATTTTGGGCAAAAAATGTATAAAGTTAATGATAAGAAAAAATATTGATTTGTAAAAATAATTACATTAAATATATCTAGTGAGATTTTTATATCCATGATACATAAGGCACTTACACAATAATATAAGAGCAAATTACATTCCTCAGTAAATATCAAAAGATATGGGCAATCATAAAAAGAAGCATTGTAAACTTTTAACATCCAAGTGAAAGATTTCTCCAAATAACTGGTGATCACAAAAGTACAAACCAAAACAAGTTTAAAGTTTCACCTCACACGCAATAAAATGTAATAAAGAATTGAATAGAATAGTCAGTGCTGGAAAGGCCAAAGGAAATTAAACAGACTATTTAATAAAGTGTTTCTTGGCTTTTAAATTTGTCAACATTTGGTGCAAAAAATTTGTACTTATATTAAAAATGGATTTAAATGTTGTAATTTTTCACATAAGGGCAATTTAGGTGACAGTAAATAGAGCACTGGATTTGTAATCAGGAAGACTCATCTTCCTGAGTTCAAATAGGTCCTCAGGCACTAATTTTCTGACCCTGAGCAATGAATGGCAAGGAATGAGCAAGAAAATGGAAAACTCTTAAAAGTTATCTCTGCCAAGGAAACCCCAAATAGGATCATAAAGACTGAAGTACAAATGAAACAACTCAGCAGCAACAACTTTTTTGACAGAATCCAATTAGATTAGAAGTTTAAAAGTGAAAGAAAGATTTCATATACACCAAAATGTTTGTGACAAATTTTGTGGTAACAAAAAAAAAAACTAAAAAAAAAAAACTAAAAGCAAACCAGATGCCCATTAAGAAAGGAGTTACTAAACAAATTTTTGTATATGAAGGTAATGAAATATTAATGCGCCATAATATTGTAAATAATATGACAATAAAATGATTGTTTAAAGTGATACAGAGTAAGTAAACAAAACCAACAAAATATAAACAATAACTACAACAATGTACATTGAGGGGGAAAATGTTAAATGTCTAATTATAATGACTAAGCTTAACCTTCAGGAAAAGTTGAGAAAACACAACCCTCTTTCTTCTTTTCAGATATGAAGGACTATGCATATAGAATATTGTATATATTGTTAGACATGATTGAATCCTTGTTTGGTTCTGCTAAACTTTTATTTTTCTCTTAAAAAACAATTTATGTTACAAAGGATGATTCACTGGGTAGATTAAGGGGACTGGCATATTTGGAAATCAACATGATGTTAAAAGCACAATGACCATGATGTGAAAAGCAAAAAAAAAAAAAAAAAATCAATAAAATAAGATTAAAGACTCCTGGATCAGTCTGAGGGGTTTTATATCATTTATTATATAACAACAAACTGATTTCCCTGACTTAGAAGTATTCAGGAAGATATCCAATATTTTCCAAAATGTGAATGTAGATTTAAAAATAAGCTTTGTTTGCTAAAGCTACTTGTCCAAGAGATGTTAAAGAGCGACAGATTTGGTCATATGATGTTTAAGGAAATTTTAGAGCATTTAAAAGAAGTTTATGGGAATGTAGGAGTTACAGTCTAGCAAAGTAAATATAAAATATCTGGGAAACTTGGAAGTCTTGCCTTAGGCTTTGACTAATTGTTTGTGTATCATGGATGAGTCATTTAACTCTAAAAATCCCAGGTAATGAGTGTTATCTGAATTGATAATTTATTTTTGCACAAGTTCCCATTCAGACTAAGGTACAGGTTTGGACAAAATAAACAAAAGAAGAAAGCAGTGAATGACATTCAGAAATTATGCTGATCTTATTGAAATCTGTTTAGAAATATCTAATTATTTTATTGATTAATTCTCTAAAATTTAGACTTTAGGTTTTAAATGCATTATTTTAATTATCTTTCTAATGAAACCAATATTTAATCTAAAATCTCTGAACACTATTATTACTTAAGTAACTTTTAAATATTGAATTCTAACTCTTTTTTTAAAGCTATTTAAAATGGTGACAGCAAACAGGAAACTAATAATATAGATTAATTTGTTGTTGTTTACCATTCAGGCTGATGATTAATTGAGTACAGTGTTTATCAATTCAAATCTTGATTTTATTGCTTTAGGGAAAAGTCTGTCCCAACCAAGACTGGCAAAACAGAGAGCAAGTGCAATGTGATTTTTGAAATAATGTATGAACATCAAAGTGTAGCAAAGCTAGTCTACATTCCTGATCATAAAAATAAGTAAAAGTTGATAAAACTTCAGAACTTGAAAGGGCCTATGAGATAATAATATATATATAAAACTCAATTTTAATTTTAATTTTAGAAGTGAGGAAAATAAGGCCAAGGAGTGATGTGATTTGCTTAAGTTTAGACTTAGCTAGTTAGTGGCAGTAGACAAGTACCCTGATTTCATGTCCACTACACCATAATGAATTGAATTAGTTTGTTTTTTAAAAATAGAGTTCAGATAAGCTTCAATCATTTTAGCTCTAATTGTTGAGATAGCCAATACAAATGAAGAGATTTCAAAAGTTACATCTGTGTGTGGACTATAAATTTTAATCAGGCTATGGGCCAAGGCATTTTAAAATACTTTTTCAGAAAGGCTTTTAATGAGTGGATTAACAGGACATGTATCAACTGCTATCCTCTACATGAAGCCTTTCCCAATCTTCCCATCTAACAGGATCTCTCTCCCTATGATTGAAATATTTTTTGGTATATATTTTATATAGTCCAGTGCATATGTAAATGTTGTGTAGCCTATCCTAACAAATGTGTAAACTATTTGAGGGCAATGATTGTTTCATTTTTGTCAGTGTCCCTGACACTTAATACAATAGACATATTGACATGACATATAGTAGTTTTACCATTTCTTTTAAGTAATCTAAAGAAAAATAAATACTCTTTGCTAACTACATTCAGACACTCATACACAACCACAAATCTTTTAAAATTTTGATTAAAGAGATGGCTGAAAACTATAGGTCATTATATTAATTAAAGAGGATCTTAAACAGACAAAACTTACTGCCCATAGGAAATTTCTTCCTACTTTGCATATCACATTTTTAATTATACAAAATTAGTAATTAAAATGTATTTTAAGCAAGAATAAAATAATTAAAAGTAATAATCCATCTTCTAAAATATATTTCTTCTTATATGTAGATTTCATTTTATCTGTATGGCATCTGGTATATACTGATTATCTCTGAGCTTCAATATTTTCCTTGATAAAACAAGTATATGGAAAAAGGGAAGAGGAAGGAATAGACATTTACATAGTGCCTAGTTTGTGTCAGGTACTACACTTAACTGCTTTTCAAATTTTGTTCCTTTGTTCTTTATAACAACTGGGTGAATCGGGTGCTATTACAATCCTCATTTTTTACAACAGTAGAAACTAAAGCATCCCAACAAATAACTATATGATTTTTAAATAGCATTTAAAGTGCAAGTCAATTTATATATTTAAAAACATGATTTTTACGAATAACAGTAAATATTTCTTTCTTGAAGTTTACAAAGCTCTTTAGATATATCATTTGATTTTCAGGAAAAAAATACAACTCTGTAAAATGGGTTATGATTTCTATTTCACAAAAGCAAGTGACTGAGGCTCAAAGACATTAAATGATTTATGCAGAATCACCCAGTGATATGACTCAAGGTACAGCATTTGCATTTTCTATGCCAAACTGCTAGTAACATAATAGCTATTATGTAAAGTAAATAATACCTGCAGTGTATTCTAATTAGCAAAAGAACTAAACTCTTCTCAAATTCATTTGCAGTGAAAGCTAACTTTCAATTTACTGTCAGTGCAAAGATTTTGCTCTATTCCTGTCTATCTGTAATCAATTCATTCAATTACTTCTAAATTGCCAGATATAATGGCCTTTTCTTAGTACTCATTCAACTTCATTTGTCAGTGTTATTTTTTACAGTGAACCATGATGGTAGAATCTCCTCCTTTGATATTCTCTCTTCTTTTTCAGAATACCATTCTCTCATCGCTCTCCTCCTACCTTCCTATTCCTTCAATTTCCTTTTTATGCATATAGTGTTTCTCAATTATAAATGTGTTCTAAGTCTTTGAAGTGGACCACGTTCCTTTCATTCTCTATGCCTTCTTGTGACCACATTAGTTTCCATTGGTTTAATTATTTCTATGTTGATGATCCCCAAATCAATCCTTAGTTGCTTTACTGAGATTCAGTCTTATATCACTCACTGCCTGTTAGACATTAAAAAACTTCACATATTACATAGCCATCTCAAACTCAGCATTTACAAAACCAAACTCATTTTCTTTCCCCACCAAATCTTCCCCCTGTCCTGAGCATATCTATTTCTTTTGAGGGTGCCATAAACCTTTCAGTTTTTAATTTTTACAGTGCAAATAATACCAATGACTTCTCTATGTCCTTTAACCTAGATATTGAATCAAAAGCCAAATCTAACTTTTACTACTTACAAAACACATCTCATGCCTGGAGAGACTTGCATGAACTGATGCTGAGCGAAATGAGCAGAACCAGGAGATCAATATACACAGCAACAAGACTATATAATGATCAATTCTGATGGACATGGATTTCTTCAACGATGAAATGTTTCAAACCAGTGCCAATTGTTCAGTAAAGAAAGCCATATACACCCAGAGAGAGGGATATGAAATTTGAACAACATAACATTTTCATGCTCTCTATTGATGTTTGCTTGCATTGTGTTTCGTTTCTCAGATTTTTTTTTCTTGTAGATACGATTTTTCTTGCACAATAAGATAAACGTGGAAATATGTATACATATATTCAATTTGTCAAGTATTTTAACATAATTAACATGTAGTGGACTTCCTGCCATCTAGGGGAGGGGTAGGGACTGGGGGGGAGAAATTTGTAACAGAAAGCTTTGTAAGGGTTAATGTTGAAGAATTACCTATACATATATTTTGCAAATAAAAAGCTTTAATAAAGGAAAAAAAAAACGATATCTCATGTCTGACCTCTCTCCCTATATACAATCACCAATTTATTTCATCTCAACTATCATCATATACTTTCTTTTTTTAAAATTTTTTTTAATTTTAATTAATTTTATTTTATTTCTTTTTTTTCTTTTAATAAAGCTTTTTATTTACAAAACATATTAGTGATTTTTCTACATTGACCTTTGCAAAAAACTTTTTTTTCCCAAACTTTTCCCCTCCTTCCCCCCACCCCTCACCCCTAGATGACAGGTAATCTAATACATGCTAAATAGAATAAATTATATGACAAATACAATACATGTATACATATCTATACAGTTATCTTACTGCACAAGAAACATCAGATCTCAAGATGGCGAACTGCAGACAGCTTTCTCTGTAAGCTCCTGAGACGACCTTCCCTCAGACACAGACAAACTGAGCCTCTGAACTGGTTCTGGAGTGAGGGCTTCACCAAACACTTGGACTACAACGCACTTCTATCAAATATCTACTTTGAAAGAACTTCTGAGGTCAGTTTTAGACGGGCGGGGGATCGAGCAGCTCCCAGGGCTCAGACGCCTGTGCGCAGCCGGGGTGCAAGTCCGGGGCTGGGATGGACCAGAAGATTTTAGGCTGCCAGGAAGTCCCTGGGAGACCCTTGGGCTACTTTGCTCTGCTTGCGGCCAGGTGCTTTGGCAGGTCTACCTTTGATAAAGGGTGGATTGAGAGCAGCTGAAAGTGTGGTCCTAGTGCGGATCTAGCCAGATCAGCCCCAGACCGGAAGTCAACTCGGCAAACAGCCACAGGGCAAATTGAAATCCCCTCTGCTGCTGCTGCCACTGCTGCCTCTGCTGCTACTGAGGCTGCAGAATTCCCTGCTTGTGACTGATACCTCAGCTAACCATCATGAGCAAGAAGAAGAGAGCTCTCACCATAGACAGCTTTTATGGAGAGAAACTAGAGCAGTCCCCAGATCCTGAGATTCTGAAAACAATCCCAGATAAAGCCACAAAGGTGGACTTAAACTGGTCTCCCTTTCAGAAAGCTTACCTGGAAGATTGCATAAAGAATCGCAAAAGAGAGCTAGAAGAAGATTGGGGAAATAAACTGAGAGCAGTGCAAGAAGGAAAGATCGCCCTGCAAAAGAGATGTGAAAAACTGGAAAATAAGTCTGGTGAATTGGAAAAAGTCACCAACTCACTGGAAAATAAAAATAGTTAATTGGTAAAAGACAACAATTCACTGAAAAACAAAATTAGTGAATTGGAAAAAGACAACAATTCACTGAAAAATAAAATTGGCAAAATGGAAAAAGAATGCAATGAACCAAAAAAATTCAATTGGCCAGTTACAAAAGGACCTAAAAAAGATAACTGAAGGAAATAATACCTTAAAAATTAAAATTGAACAAATTGAAATGAATGACTCAATAAGACTTCAAGAATCAGTCAAAGAAAACAAAAAAAATGAAAAAATAGAAGAAAATATGAAATATCTCCTAGGAAAAACAACTGACTTGGAAAACAGATCCAGGAGAGACAATCTAAGAATTATTGGACTCCCTGAAAGTCACGATGAAAAAAAGAACCTTGATGCTATCTTCCAGGAAATCATGAAAGAGAATTGCCCTGATGTTTTAGAATCAGAAGGCAAAGTTGGTATTGAAAGAATCCACCGATCACTTCCTGAAAGAGACCCCAAAATTAAAACCCCAAATAATATAGTGTCCAAATTTTAGGACTATCACACCAAGGAAAAGATATTACAAACTGCTAAAAAAAAAAGTTCAAATACCGAGGAACTGTCATTAGAATTACACAGGATCTGTCAGCTTCCACATTGAAGGATCGAAGGGCCTGGGATCAGATATTCCGAAAGGCAAAAGAACTTGGATTACAGCCAAGAATAAGCTATCCAGCTAGAATGAGCATCATCTTCCAGGGAAGAAGATGGTCATTTAATGATACAGGAGAATTTCACCTATTTCTAATGAAAAGACCGGATCTCAACAAAAAATTTGACCTCCAAACACAGAAATCTAGAGAAGCGTAAAAAGGAAAAAAGGAAAGAACTCTCAAGAACTATATTTCTCCTAGGGGTATCCTTAAAAAATGGGGGTATAATTTGATTTTACTTTGATAATATGAAAAAGAGAACTAGAGGGGAAAAGGTTGTCATACTGGGGAAAAGAGGGGGAAAGTGGTAAAATAAGATCTACAAAAAAAAAGGAGGTAAAAACAAGGTAAAATCACTTGAAGAGACAAAGAAAACCTAATATAATTG
>JAJPUD010008244.1:71450-92933 GCA_023553655.1 Myrmecobius fasciatus
ATTTGAAATCCTGAAAATAAAAGGAGAGATTAATAAAATTGAAAGTAACAAAACTGTTGAACTAATAAACAAAACTAGTAGTTGGTTTTATGGAAAATATATATATATATATATAAACCCTTAAATTGATTGGAAAAAGAAAAGAAGAAAATCAAATTACCAATCTCAAAAATGAAAAGGGCTAATTTGCTAACAATAAAGAAGAAATTAAAGCAGTAATTAGGAACTATTTTGACTATTTTAATGCCAATAAATCTTAGATATTCTAAGTGAAATGAATACTGCAAAAAATATAGATTATTCAGATTAACATAGGAGGAAATAAATAAATAAATAATCCCATTTTAGAAAAAGAAATTGAACAAGTCATTAATGAATTCCCTAAGAAAAAATCTCTAGGGCCAGATGGATTCACAAGTGAATTTTACCAAAAATTTAAAGAACAATTAATTCCAACACTATATAAACTATTTGAAAAAAGGGGAAGAAAGAGTCCTACCAAATTCCTTTTATGACAAAAATATGGTATTGATACCTAAATTAGGAAGGATCAGAACAAAGTTATAGATCAAATTCCTTAATGAATATTGATACAAAAGTCTTAAATAAAATATTACCAGAGAGATTACAGTAATTTTTCAGCAAGAAAATACACCATGGCCAAGTGGGATTTATTCCAGGAATGCTGGCCTGGGATAAGAACTTGCTATTTACCAAAAATTGCTGGGAAAATTGAAAAATATGATGGCAGAAATTAGACATTGACCAACACCTAACACCCTTTACCAAGATAAGGTCAAAATCTAAATCTACAATTTAGATGTAAATTTACTATAAATAAATTAGGAGAAGAGGGATCTACCTCTCAGATCTATGGAGAATGGAGAGATTTATAACCAAGAACCAGAGAACATTATGGAATGTAAAATAGATAATTTTGATTATATTGAATTAAAAAGTTTTTGAATAAATAAAACCAATGCAGCCAAGATAATAAGGGAAGTAGGAAACTTGGGGGAAAATGTTTACATCCAAGAATTCTGATACAGATCTACTTTCTAAAATATATCGAGACAATAACTTATAAGAATCCAAGCCATTCTTCAATTGGTAAATGATCAAAAGATAAGAACAATTTCCTGGTGAAGAAATTAAAACCATTTTTAGTATATGAAAAAATGTTCAAAATTACTATTGATTAGAGAAATGCAAATTAATTCAACTCTAAAATACTTATTTACATTACTCAGATTAGCTAAAATAACAGGAAAAGATAATGATCAATGTTGGAAGGGACATGGAAAAATTGGTACATTAATACATTGTTGGTGGAGTTGTGAACTGATTCAACCATTCTGGATAGCAATTTGGAACTATGCCCAATGGGCTATCAAATTGATCATGCCCTTTGACCCAGCAGTGTCTCTACTGCATTTATATCCCAAAGGGATCATTAAAAAAGGGAAAAGGAAAAATGTTTGTAGCAGTTCTTTTTGTAATGGCAAGGAACTGGAAACTTAGTATATGTCCATAAGTTGAGGAATGATTGAGTAAGTTATGACATACGAAAGTTCTAAAATACTATTGTTCTATACAAAATGATCTGCAGGATAATTTCAGAAAGGCCTGAAGAGATGAAATGGTTGATGCTAAATAAAGTGAGTAGGATAAAAATAACATTGTATATAGCAACAATAAGATTATGTGAAGATAAACTATGATGGATTTGACCATGGGAACTGAATGTAGATCACAACATAGTTTTTTTCACCTTTGTTGTTATTTGCTAGCTTGTTTTTTGTCTTTTTCACTTTTTTTTAATGATCTGATTTTTCTTAAGCAGCATGATAAATGTGGAAATATGTTTAGAAGAATTTCACTTATGTTTAACTTATATTGGAGTCTAGGGAAAAGGAGAGATTCTTGACCTCAGACCTGCTGGTTGCCAATTAGAATCAGATTGGTATTTGTTTGAGGACTGGTCCTTAAGAAAGAAATCTAGCCTGTATCCCAAGCCCAATTTAATCATTGTTTGAATCCTGATTGACTCAGATTGAATGTAAATAGCAGTCATGTCTGCTTTGGCTGGAAATCTAGAGTCTTCCCCTCCCAGATTCATTCATTCATTTATTTAGATTTTTGGACTAGGTGGAAGAAGATTCTTTGTCTCAGCTGTTACCTAGCCTTAATCACTGAATGGGTGTGGCCTCAGTCAAATATGGCTTGGCTTAAAATGGCCAAGATTTCCCATTTCATCCAGAACCATCTCCCCTTAATCTATATCGTCACTGTACCTAGATATACCACTTAATAAGAGCTTAACACTTGTTGAATAATTCATTGAATGCAATAAAATTAGGACTTGCTTTTTTCTTACTCTATAACCATGATTCTTTAATAAATAAAATAAGACAAAACAAAACAAATTAAAAAACAAAAACAAACAAACAAACAAACAAACAAACCCTGGGCAATCTCTCCATTTCCTTTTGAATATAGGATCTTTGATATTATTGATAGAGAGACAGAAGGAACCCTAGAAAGGAGCCTAGCCTGATATCCTCCTCTTACAAAAGAGGAACTTAATGTCCATGAAGGCTAAGGAATTTATTCCCAACTGTGCAGGTAATAATTAGGGAATATGTCTTCAAGCACAGGTTTTGTTATATCAACATGTCTTTTCATAGTGCTACATAAAATTATCTACTTACTTGGAATTTTTTGGGAAAATATTAAATTTGATTTTATACTGAATCTTTTAAAATAATATGAAACATATCATAGATATACATATACACATAACATACACAATTATTCATTAGAGATGCAGAATTGTATAAAGTAGTCTTGGAGTTGAAGTTCCAGAGATATGGATTCAGTTCTATCCTCTGATACTTATTAGCTCTATGATATGGAACAAGTTATTTAACTTCTCTTAGCCTCAATTTCATCAGCTGTAAAATGGACACTGATCTCTTAAGTTGTAAGAATCACATGATATAATATTAGGAAAATACTTTGTCAACCTTAAAAGTTCTAGGGTGATTGTTGTGTACAGTTAAGAACTAAACTTTGGAGTTTCCTGATTTAGGGAAATCCTAGGTGAAGAAACATTCTCGCCAAACTAATTCACCATCTTTTTTTGCAATTTATATTCTTAGATCATTGATGAAAGGTACCAAATATGTAGTCAATGTGCCACATGCTATCTACGATCTTGGGAAATACTTAACCAAATAAATGGAAATACAATAAAGCATAGACAACATTACATTTTAAAAAGAAGTCAATGCATTGTCCACAGTAATCCTTACATATAGTTCAATGGCTCCTGTTGCTATTTAAGTTTGACATTATTAGTCAAAAACACTCAGTTGTGTGGGCCACACAGCCCTTATATGTCAGAAGAAGGTTTTGAACTTAATTCTTCCTGATTTTGAGGCCAAGTCTTTATCTATTTTACCATATTACAATTCTATGAATGTCATGTATTGGTCTTACTAGATTACAATGCATGATATATGACTAATGAACACATAGAATTCATAAATGCTTTTTATTTCCTAAGTAGTTGCAATTTATTAGCTAAGCATGACTTACTAACAAAGAAGGACAATGGTTTCTCCTATTATGCTCAAAGACCTGGAGGATGAAAGATACCCCTCTGTTAATTATTTTTTTTGCAAGGCAATTGGGGTTCAGTTTCTGGTCCAGGGTCACACAACTAGGAAGTATTATGTTTGAAGCCAGATTTAAATTCAGGTCCTCCTGATTCTATGGCCAGTGTTCTTTCCACTGTATCATCTATCTGTCCCTCCCCCCCAATTTTAAGTAAAAAACAAAAAAAATAAGGTGACAGGTGGGAAAATCAATATAAAGGGTTAAAAGGATTGGCATTATCATGGGGTCAGGACAATATGATTGATTGAAAGTCTAAAATATAGACGAGTAACCACCCATCTTTTCATCTTAGAAATGTTATTTCAGAAATTATTTATAATTAAAATTGCTATACTTTTAAATTGAAATGTGTTTGATAACATTTTTTGGAAATGGATACAGTTGAAGAAATATGACTTTTTTTATAAACAAACTCTTACTTTGATTTAATTCAAAGAATTATGACCTGCCAATATAATTCAAGAAAAGTTTAGTTTCTTAAATACAGAGACCAAGAAATTCCTCAATCACTATTCGAATTATCCAAAAAAAGAAAACACACACACACACAAATAAACAAACCAACTGATCAACAACTTGTGAGAGGTAAGGGACTAGCTCTGCTTTTTCTTTTGATTGACTTGGATACCCTGCAGATTAAACTGTCTCTTGTGCAATTCACCAAACCTGAGGTGAACTCAAATACACTCTGGTACGCACAATTTTGCTTTCAAGTTATCTTGTCAAGGAAACTGACAGTCTCAATGATGTTACTTTATAGACTCCTTGGCAAAAATAGGATGTCAGAAATCTCCCCATCAAGAACTCAACCCACAAAAGTTTCCTGTCCTTGGGTCAAAGAACATAAAATGTATTTGATCTTATATTGTTTGAAACTTGTCTTCTTATATAAATTCTGAGGTTGAAACTGTAAACTCACAGGTAGTGAGAAATGAAAAGAGAAACCATCAGCAGAGTCCCAAATACAGATATAGATAGATGGATAGATATAAATAGATGAGATATTAATATAGATATAGATAGATATGAAAGGGGAAAAAATACCATTATTATTGGCTTTACCTTTTGCCACAGCATTTACTTATCTCTCTCATCTAGTAGAATACTGGCCTTGTGGATTACCTAATGATGCTAAAATGCTGTCACAGAAAAAAAACAAAAAAACAAACATATTTGTCTGTATTTTTGCAGAAGGCATCAGAGGAATTGTAGTAGAAAAATATGACATTCACCCTGGCAGGAAAATGAGGATTATTTCATTAGCCACCTGTATTTTAGTTGTTTCTGCCCTTACTTATTCAGTGACTACTCATATTTCCCAAGATATATTCAGTATAGTCCAATTCTTAACTTGGCTATCTGCAATATGTTTAATTAATGCAGATGTAGCACTGGGTTATTCATGTACCCTGCTCAAAGCTGATTACACCATTGTGATAGGAGACACAATTAGTGCTATAACATCAGTACCACATCTTCTACTTTATTCTTTCAAAAGTAAATTAAAATGGTGTTTAATTACAGTATTTTTTGAGTATTCATTTTCCAGTTTAATAGGGTTTCCTGATAGAGAACAGCACTGATTATGTGTTCACGATGAATGTTTAATAGCAGAAAATGAACTTTGTTATAACTGCATTCTGTTTTCTATCTTTTCAAAAGAAAACTCAGGCATATTTTTTTCTGGCTGTTGCTTTCCCCTCACAGCACTTGTATTATTTATTATTTATATAGGGATACTGAACCATAAGCTGAATGGCATGGTAATAGTCTCTCTTGTAGTATAGGTGAAAATAACACTATTATTCTATGTATACAATTTGTGAACACAAACAATTTAAAAATTGATGAATAGATATTCACAATACACTTGGAAATCATTTTTATACTGAATGGATACTCTCAAATCTGATATTTAACTGTTCTTTTGAATAAGCCATTCCCCATCTTCTAGGACTTCAAAATCTGATTAGTCAGATTTCGCAAGGTAAGTAAACTTCATTTTAAGTCTCCATTAGAGACCGGATAATGTTTGAATGATAAGAAATGAAGTTAGCATAAATTTGGAGTATAAATTTAGTTTTAAAAAAAAACACTCATTTAAACTTTGTATGCTACTGAGATTTGTTGGTTACATTCTTAATCAAAGGAAATGCTATTTTATTTAAATGTTAGTACAAAAAAAGAAAATTCAAAAAGAAAGATCCAAATTCACAAATCCTTTAAAATCTATCATGGCCACCAAATTCTAAATCCTTTCAGTAAAGATATACCATGATGTCATTACTAATTTATGCATAGAAGACTGGCCTGGGAGTCTGAAAGATCTGATTTTAATTCTTGCTTCTAACAGATATTGGCTGTGTAATCATTCCACTTATTTCTCAGTGCCCTACAAGAAAAAAAAAAAGGCAAAACAAATATATGTCTGTACAGACACACAAATATTTATACTGTTTATATAACAGTCATATGCAAATGCAGATACATATATACACCTATACATACATATATGTATATATAATTCCCTAAAGATACTGGTACAGTGCTTTGCATAAAAGTTTCTCAATATAATTTGTGAAGTAATTATTTCGATAATTTACTAATTTAGCAGTAAGATCTCATTTTCCTTAACTTAAAGGGGATAGTAAGAAATCCAACATAAAAATTTATTTGTTATTCAATTATTAACTTTACTAACTCAGATTTATATATTTAAAATATTGTAAGATATCTAATAATTACCATTTGTATTTCAAGCACAAATTCACAGAGTCCTTAATCCAGAGCCTCATTGTCACATATAATTTACTCTGTTAACCAAACTTATGTTATACAAAGGCAACCCTTTATTATTTATATTATTGAGTTACAAGCTTCTGTAGATCCCACTTGGCTAGAAAGATTTAAAGTGAAGATCCAAAAATGACCTGATATTAAAGAAATGACCCAGCTAAATGTTTAGACAATTATTTTCTCAAGTTCATCCATTATATCCTAGAATTTAAGAGTTGAAATGGATCTCCAACACTATGTAATCTAACATCCTCATTTTACACATGTTGGAACTGAGACCAAGAATTAATAGATCTGCCTAAAATCATAATAATAATAAATGGAAAAACTGAGGATTGAAGCCGAGACATCTGTTTTTAAATCCAATATTAAGGTAGTTGATTATTTATTTATTTTTAGCCACAGCAACACATGAAGCACATCTACTTGCTAAGTAGAAAAGTTCTGGATGCAGAGAATGCTTCATTGATGAAATGAAGGATTTTTTAACTACTGAGATATTCAAATGTCTCATTCAATAAACATTTATTAAAGGTCTACTATGTGCCAGGAATGACGCTAAAAGTTTTATAAATGTCAGTACATTTGATTCTCACAACAAAATCCCTGTTTCTAAGGAGATTATTAGACTTCTAGTTGCCTTAAATGTGTGGTATAAGACAGTGATAATATTGCTGTAAACATATTTGTTTTAAAATTGACATTTTATTATTGATAAAACAGTATTTATTTTGTGAACAAAGGCACACTGACTATATATATATGTATACATATATATATGTAAAAGCACAACTATTACACAGATTTAATTTCAAGTCATGCGTTGTTGACTCAAAAATTTTTATTTTCCTTCAGAAATGCTTGGGGAAGAGTGGGCTTGTAAAGGCAAAATCTTAAAGGGGTGATATTGTTCTAACAAAAGCAGATAATGTGTTTACATTAATGAACAGAACTGCCCTCTGGTGGTTATTCTGGAAGCAACCATTCCCTTCAGAACAGAGCTTAGTAAAAATACTTCAAAGGTATATGAACAGTAGTTAATCTCTTTTTCATTTACACAGGATTTATTTAATTAAAATAAATTAAAATTTAATGAGTGAAAATTAATTAAAATTAAATTAATTGCATTCCATTTAACCAGGACCTAATTAAACACAGTTCACACCTCTTTATCTACTCTGATCAAGCCTTCAGAGCTTTAGCTAACATTGTCAGCCTGCCAGAAGGAAAATCATGCCCCCAAAATGTATGTTTACTCCTTAAAATGAGGTGTAGTAGCAGAAGGAAGGAAAATAATTATGGGGGAAATTGCAAATAAATAGGGATATTTATATATTTCAGATATCAAATAAGTGTGTTGACTCCTGTTTCCTAGGTATTCACTAGAAATTTTCAGAAAGATGTGTTTTAGTATTACTTTTAAAGATAAAAGGAAATTCCATACTTCTAAAATGGAGCTCCCTCAAATTGATCTCTCAAAAGGAAAATAATGAGATATGGAGTACACTCTTTGCTCAATAATTGTGTGAATACAGGTAAATTATTCAGTTTTTTCTTGGCTTTCTGTCCCTTGTTTACCAATATCTGGAAAAAGAGTGGTCATTTCTTAGAAGCTTTTGTCCACATTCAAATATCAACTAATGCAAACAGAGCCTTAACATAAGGGTCATAATATAAGGTGCTGAAAATTAATTGTATGAGCTGTTAGGTCACATTTTTAATGTTTGGTTATTTAGAGGGAATATGCTCTACCATTCTTACATATTATTGTTACTGCTTGAAATGGAATTGAGATTAAAAGGATTAGTCATTTTCACATTTACATCTGAACATTGTTCTCACTGAGATTGGCTTTAGGTAGTTTAAATAGATACATATGCACATATATTCTGTGGAATTATTAAATTTGTTTTCAAATTAACAAATTTCCCAAGTGTGTATTCTATGTCTAAATGCTTCTCTTCCACACATTTACTGAAAGCAATATATACACCTGCTAAATTATGGTATACTATATTTTTCCACAGCTAATCACTCTTTCTGCCAATCATGTAAAATATTTTACAATATTCTGAACTATGTTTATAGACATTTTAAATACATTAATTTTGTCTTTGGACAAAATCATTCAAATGCTAGATACTCATCAAAGGTTCTAAACTCTGTTTTGTGTGTGTGTGTGTGTTAGAAGTTTTTGGCATTTTGTTGAAATCAGTGGACTCTTCCTCAGAATACTGTTTTTAAATGCATAAAATAAAATATTTAGGATTACAAAGGAAACTATTGAAATAAAATCGAATTATATATTTAAAAGGGGGAGAAAGGAATTTCACAGGCCCCATGTATTATGTATGTATGTATATTAAACAAAGTGATAGCTATAATTGGCATCTTAAAAAATATTAAGACCTTCCAAGAGTATGCACATAGTTATAACACTCAATGATTCAATGATTTATTTGAGGACCTCAAGCCTAATTGGGCATATGATAATTAGATCACTTTCCAAATTAGCTACTGATTGTAACAGCACTGAAAATAAATAGATTAGACAGGATCATAAACTGCATTAGAACATAAAAGATTTGGAATGTCAAGGAGGCAGAGACCAGACATATATATATATATTGGTGAGGCAATTGGGGTTAAATGACTTGCCCAGGGTCACAGAGCTAGGAAGAATTAAGTGTCTGAGGCCTGATTTGAACTCAGGTCCTTCTGAATTCGGTGCTGGTACTCTATCCACTACACCACCTAGCTGCTCCAACCAGACAAATATTGAGTTGCAAAACAATGAAACAGAACTGGTTCTAAAAAGGAAAAAAGGAAAAAAGAATGGGAAAAGATAAAGATGGTTATAAAGAATCCAACACTAAGCCAATAGATGAACATTTAGACAGACAATAATCAGGCAAGGAAATATGGCAGCAGATAGTGAGGATCAAGACATGAGACAAATGGGGTTGAAGAGTAGAATTTTAGCAACTGGAATGTTTGGTAGGTTAAGACAAGAAGTCAGGCATGGAGTCAAATCAGTAATAAATTAACAGGGATTTCTTAAGCTCCTAAAATATTTCAGGCAATGTGCTAAGTTCTGGATATTAAGGAAAGGCAAACAAAACAAACCAAAAAAGCTCCTGCTCTTAAGTTTGTTTATAATTTAATGGGAAAGGGGAATAAACAATATGCAAACAATCATGAACAAATAATATATAAACAATATTAACTGGAGATAATCAATACTGAGAATGTCCTAACATTAAGGAGTTATTGTAAAAGTCTTTTTGTAGAAGACAGAATTTTAGCTTAGAACTGAAGAAAGCAAGAGAAGGCTAGAGAAAAGAAAACATATTCCAAGCATAGAAGGTTGTTTTTTCTCCTCCATAATATCAGGGAGGTGAAGCCATGATGTGCAAGTAAATTGGACTTAAGTGAGGGAGTTTTGTGCAAGGCTACCTGCAGTACTTTCCCTTCCAGAACTCTCTGGGTCCAATGGGCAGATAAAAATCAGAATAACTGGAAATGGCTTTGGATGCAATGGAAGATTTTGGCCCTTTTAAACTAAGGTTTTAATAGTTCTTAGTTGGATTGAGGCCACACCCATTCAGTGATTAAGGCTAAATGCAATTGAGGCAAAGAATCTCCTCTTTCAACTAGTCCAAAAAAAAAATCTAAAGTGAATGAATGAATCTGGAAGGGGAAGACTCTCAGGGTTTCTGGCCAGAGCAGATATGACTGCCATTTACATTCAATCTGAGCCAATCTGGACCCAAACAATGACCAAATGGGTCTTGGCTTAGGATCTATTGGTGGTCAATTAGACTCAGGTTGGTTTTGGTTTAATGCTTGGTCCTTAAAAAAATATCTAGCCAGTGAACCCCAAAATACATTGGGAGGGTTCAGAGCTGCAAAAATACTTTTAAAAACATCTCTAGGTAAGAATATGATATCTCATGTGGACAAAGAAAGGAAAGGAGAGGAGATAGAGAGGGAGAGAGGGAGGAAAGGAAATTAGGAAGAAAGGGGAACCTTTAAAAATGCATACAATAGGGGTAACTAGATGGCACAGTGGATAGAGCACTGACCCTGAAGTCAGAGACCTGATTTCCAATCCAGATTCAGACAATACTTCTTAGCTGTGTGAGTCTAGGCAAGTTACTTAACCCCAATTGCCTCAGCCAAAAAAAAAAAAAAAAAGCATGGAATGGAAGACCAATGTTGTTGGATCATCAGGGAAGTTGTAAACCATGTACCAAATTCATTTGCTTAAACAGAGATACCAGGAAAGGAGTTCAGTTAGAGGGAAGCAGATGAGAATCTTATTCTAGATATGTCATGATTCAAATAATGCTGATTTTATATATCTGTATCTATATCTACATATATGAAACAAAGAAAAGATTTGAAATGAGAACAAGGGATTGAGTGGAAGAGTAATAACTACAAGTGGTACTTCCTATTAGTTTCCTCAGTCACAAAATATGCATTTGAATCCCTAGGACAGTGCTAGGGACAAAAGGAATGTTTAATATGTTTTTTTATGTTTTTTCATTCACTTATTCAATTCATTCATTCATTCTCCTTTAATTTGATAGAGATTACAGACAATCTTCCATCCTTTAGTAAGCAGTAAAAACAGGAAAACTGATAGGAGGAAACTCCTATCAAACCTAAAGCTCTGAGAACCAAGAAACACTCTTTAGGGGAGGGAAAAAAAATCTAAATATTTTCCTCTCTCCTGATAATTTACCATCTTAAGCTCTATCCCTCAGAGATTAATAAATGCCACAAATTATGGATTGATTTATTATTTTGTTGTTTGTCTAGACTTAGGGAATTATGGAGAATATGTTAACAATTCATATTAAAAGTGTATGTAAACCTTACCTTTCTATAAGAAATATAACTTAAGCTTCTGGACTTTAAAAGAGAGATGGCAGAGTCTATATAATTTAAGCTTCTGAACTTTAAGCTAAAAGAGAGATGATAGAGTCTACTGTTTTATTCTTATAAAAAGGAGATTATAGCTCACTCAGTTGAGGACTGCACTGGAAGCAAATGCTGGAAGCAAAGATTAGTTCTGCCATCTCATGCCCAGAGGCAATAGTATGTTGGAATCTGTTAGATCAGGCTCCAACTTGAGAGACCCTACTGTTAAAATTTTCTGTGTGAGCTTTATCCCTTAGAAACTAGTAAATGCTATAAATCAAAGATTCAATTATTGTTTTCTTGATTGTCTGATTTAAGAGATTTATGGAGAATATGTTAAAAGTGAAGATTAAAATTTAAAGTGTATTGTGAGAAACTTTTTGTGGGGGAGGGGAGAAGGGATGTATAGGGGGCTAATGTTTACCAGCATATCACTGCTTACAGGCACAAATTTTCCTAAAACAGTCAAGCTGAGGTGATAAGCAGAAGACCAGCAGATCATTGTCAAACAATGGCTCCACTAAGCCAGCATGGAGAACTATTTTATTTTATACCCATACATCCAGCAGAGACTACATGCCTGGCAAAGAAAGCATACCACAAGAATCCCGCAGGTCTAGTAGAACAGCAATATATTACTAGAAGGCATGAAAAATCCTGAATGAAAGGAAAAGAGATAATAGAATTAATTTAACAAATTGATCTCCAGCTATGTATAAGTATCATTATTATTTCCTCTGAACCAGAAATTTATTATACACCCTATATTATAAATCTATACTACTACTTGAGTCAGATAGGTGATGTAATAAAGAGTACTGGGCTGAGAATCAGGAAGCTGAGTTCAAAATTGACTTCAGACATTTGCTAACTATGTGACCCTGGGCAAGTTATTTAACCCTGTATATCTCAGTTTACTCATCTGTAAAATTGAGCCAGAGAAGGAAATGGCAAACCCTTCCAATGTATTTACCAAGAAAACTCCAAATGAAGTCATGAAGAATCAGACTCAATTGAAACAATTCAACAACTACAAAACACTTGAATAACTTCACACATGGTTTCTTTCTAACCATATCACTTGAAACCTTTTCCAAATAAACTTTGAGCAAACATTAATTTAATGACTGTATAAAGTAGAAAAGGGGGGAAAAACCCTCTTACAACTGAAGAAGTCTTTGTATCTTGAGTCATTATTTTAGGAATGCTAAAATGATTCTAGAATAACTAGATTTAGAATCTTAGAATCCAAGGATGTTAGGTCAAATTCCAATTATTCATTTAGTATCTCTGTGATATTTGTCAAGTCACAAGATTTTCTAATCCTCTATTTCCTAATTTCTAAAATGAAAAAGATGGGTAAAAAAAAAAACAATTTTAAAAGTTTCATCCAGATCTAAATACTATTACCACTATTGGTGCTATTGTTGCTGGGGCTGTTGATATTACTACTATCACCACCACCTCTACTGATTAATAACAATAATAGTTAACATGCATATGGAGATCTAAGGATGATATAACACTTTATATGTGCTTTTATTTGATCTTCCTATAGCTATAAAAGTGGGACTATTATAATCATATTTTCCCTATTTTATAGATGAGCAAACTGAGGCTGAGAGAGGTTAAGTGATTTATCTTTTATCTGAGGCAGCATTTGAAATTATGCTATTGTAATCATTGTAATCTATTGTATCATGCATTACCTATTGTAATATCCAGCTGGCAAGTATCAACTCTTTGGACCAATAATCTGCAGACTATCCCAATAAGTTGCAAGTTCCTTTAGGGCAGATACTATTTAGCTTTGTATTTGTATGAGAGTAGTATAGTGGCTATTTGAATAAGGGCTGATGATGTAATTTGAATGACGATTCTCTGAGGAAAAAAGCTCAATTTCTTCCACTCTTTTCAATTCTCACTGGTTAGTGTTTGGGTGGTACCTCACTGTGGTTGTAGGGAAAGAAAAATGTAAAAACCCATGCATGTTTAAATGTAATTTATTAAAGGACTTTTTGTACAGTTAAATAAGGTTTCAACAAGGGTGGAAAAGAGTAAAAGAAGTGTTTTTCCTCCATATCTACATTCATCTCGGAGTGGTGCTCACATATTCAAACATTTTCCAGCCTTCCCTTTTTAGATAGTAAAATCTCCATTTCTGATTTATGTTAGGAATGCTCTCATTTTTCTGGAGTTCAGGATGGAAATTAGTGGGAAGCAAGTTACTTTACACTTGTAGCTCTATCCTTTAGAGTTTTTTGAATTCTATTTTAGGAAGGAGATTAGTATTACAGGATTTCATTGTTTCTTGTGTACTTGAGGCAAGGTTACAAGGAATATATGAATCAACTTAACTTTGATCCCAAGTATCAAAGTGTCAAAATAAACATCTACTTGAGTTCTCATGAGGAATTTTTAAAATTTGGTTTTAGAGGGGAAGAGAAAAGGAATTGAAAGAAACTATGCAAATTAGTAGTCAATTACAGTAGTTGATATCAATCATAATATTTGATATTAATGTAATAACAGCCAATTCACATGGAAGCTAATTTTCCCAGGGCATTTTTTTTTCCTTTAGAACCTAGCCCATCAGAATGACCTAGCACTGTTCTCTCCAATAGGTATCAAAGAACCTCTCTGATAGAGGGCATATTATTATTTTTTTAGAATTCTGCATTTAAATGCTATCTCAGACTCAATAAGTGAAGGAGGTTTTGAAAAATAATTAAAATGAGAGAAAAGGAACTCAATTATTAATGTATCTATATATAAATGCATGCATGTTCTCTAGTAAAGGAAATTAATTTGCCTATCCCAGAAGGAGGACAGAATAGAGTTACTAAAATAACAGAAGCAAATATATCTTTTTCCTGAAAAAAAGAAAGATAATAGAAAAGCAAACTGGATACTATGAATGCAATTATGACATTTAACATTCAAGGAGCCTTATGAAGATAACAAATAGCAGCTGATTAAGACATACTTGCTGAATGATGACCATATACATAAAAAAACAAACAAACAAAACATACTGACATAATAGCTAGCTGACTTCAGAAGGGGCTTGTAGAAGTAGACAGGCATCATTAATAGAAGTGCAAGCAAAGGTATGACCCAGAAGTGGTATGATGGTAAGAATGTTGGCTTGGACTCAACTTTTATCAAATGAAGACTCTGTTGCCTATGTGGTCTTCAATAAGTTGCTTCATCTCTCTAGGTCTCAGTTTTCACATATAAAATGAGAAGGGTGGGCTAGATAACATTTAAGAGTCCTTTCTTGTTCTAAATGTATAATCTTATTTAAAATTTGTATTCTGAACACTGGTTGCATAGCTGAACTCAATTTCTATCAATCTTAGTATTCATTCTCCACTTCTAATTCAGTTAACTGACTAATCAAGCCAATCAGAATTTATTGAATATCAATTCTGCCCTTAACACTGTGATGGAAGGTTATAAGATATTTCCCAAAGATACACTTTCAAAATATGTCATTGTTTCTTCCATCAAGACTGTCAACTGGTTAGGGAGGTTTGAAAACCATATATGAGAACAAACAGAAAAATAAAAGACAGTGTGATATAACTAGAATTAATTGCCAGATTTCATGATAAAGATTGCATGTATTATTAAGAGTTCAAAGAAGAAAAATTACAGTTAAGTGGAGTGGTCAAGGAAGGCTTTTGGAATTCAAAGGGAATAGCAAGGCTTTTCTCGTTTATTATCTTAATATCTTCATGGCTTGCAATTGAACATTTGTCTTCCACTCTCTTTCAAAGCTCTTTCAAACCATACTTTATAACAATTTAGTTAACGTTGTGCACAGATATTATTGAGTCACTCTTCTTCACCAAACTCTCTACATCTCAGACATCTATTTCTCTGGTATTTAAAGTCCTCCACATCCTGAAATGGCCTTACCTTTCCAGCCTCATCTCATACATGCCTTCTATATGAAGGCATATTATACTTTAGACAAATAAAAGAATTTGACATCACCTAGACATAGATTTCCTTTCTAACTCAATATTGCCTAATAATATAAAGGAAAGCATGAACCTCATACATCTCCTGTGATTGTTCATGAACTTTGAGTGGAACTTTTAGCCAAAATGAATTGTTTGAGAATGCTGAGCCATGCCTCTGGGCACTTTTATAATCCACAAAAAGACAAGAAAGAAGAATTCTCTACTGCTGCCATGCTCCTTCATCCCAATGTAGATAAACCCTTTGGCCGTTAATTAAATTCAATTGGCATTTATTGCATGCAAACTATATGTAAGGCATTGTTCTTAGAGTAAGGGTCTGCAAAGATAAAAATTAAAAGAGTCCCAGTCATGTCTTCAAAGAGTTCTCAAGGTATTTACCATGTATACCAAAAAGTCAATGCAACACAATTTGAAGGAGAAGAAAAGTGTTAAAAACTAAGGGAATCAAGACATGCAGGGACATATAATAACTTGCATACAAATTTAAAATGATGAATTCTTTGACCACTAAGAGAATAAAAGCTACTCTGGATCTATGATTCTATTCTCATGTGAGCTATATAATCCACCTATTGCTGTGTAGATAATCACTCCTGCCTCCACAAAACAATGTAGTTTGTCTAATGATTACCAGTGTCAGCCCTCATTCTAGAGCTTTCTTTAAAATTCCCCAGTTTTCATAAATAATACTATGATGTGATTGAGGCCAATTTCCCTCAGTAGTCAATCTAATACTGTTATATTTGTTTCAATTTATTTCTGTCATTTGTATCTTACTTTGTATCCTGAACTTTTATACTCTTCCATGCATTCTAAGCCCAAGTAAAACTGAACAACTCTCTCTACTTCATGCATTCTTCATGTGTGTAATATACATTGTATTCTATGGACCTTTTTTTCACATTACTCTATTACTACAATATCCTCTCAACTCTCTGTCCTTTAAAATCCAATTTTAAAAGCCAAATCCTCCATAAATGATTTCCTTCAAACTTAATGTAACCTGCTGTTTTTTAACTCTTTAATGCATTTGACATTTTAATGTTGTGTGTTATAAATAGTTGCATTTCTTATCTCAGTGAGACAATCTTCACAAAGATAGGAGCTGTGTAATATCTAAATTCTGTGTCTTCCCCAGAGATTTCCAAGCATTTCTATATCTAGGAGGCCCATAAATGTTTTTTGTGAATTAAAAGATAATTAAAGATAATTTTCCAGCATTCCCTTAAACAGATACATATTTAGGGGAAAAAAAGTCAGGGATTAGAGACATCAAAAAAATTTCAAGACAATGCAAGTGGATTTCAGGTGATGGTGGAAGAGAAAGGGAAGTAAAATAGCTACAGATGAATAAAAAATGTGAACAGTAAACATGATTGAAAATATAGTCTTGGAAAGGAGATAGGCTGGACTTGCTCCAGCTCAGAAAACACTGCTTTGTCTGAAGTCCATAGAAAAGGAAAAAAAAAAAAACAATACAGGGAAAAGCATCTAGAGAAATTAATAGAGAAACAGGCCCAAGAAAATGAAGATTTCATGCCACTTGTAGATGATTCCAAAACCCAGAAGAATTAGAAATGCAAAAGAGAAAAATGACACAGACTCAGAGACAAAGCAGAATGCATAGAAAAAGAGAACCAAAAGCATAAAGGAAATGAATAATTACAAGGGAAAAGGAAGTCTTAAAGGACTAAGAATAATGGCATAAATATGGGAAAAGCACAACTGAAAATCTCCCATATATAATATGAATATGCAGTCCATAGGGCTCTAAGAAAGAAAAAAACACAAGAAACAAAGCTGAGTAAGTAAAAGGAAGATTATAACACATGAATAGTCTGGAATGCATTCAATAAGCTATAGAAGAATGCACTATTCATTTAATACCTGTGCCTACTGCAAAGAATGATGTGGATCAAACTTGATTTATATATATGAGATGAATTAAGATATACTGATATAAGGAAATTGAGGGATAAAAGAAATTCTCCTCTGCTAGATCTTCATCCATATTATATCTATTAATTATTGGTATACTTCAAGGATCTCCCTCGAGCTCTATGCTGTCCTCTTTCTATCTTCTATAATTAGTTAAATACATGAAAATGAAAATTACAGGCCACTTGGAGATGAATCCAAAAGCCACAAGAATTAGAAATGCAAAAGAGAAAAATGGCATAGATTCAGAGACAAAACAGAATGCATAGGAAAAGGGAACTGAAAGGGTAAAGGAAATGAATTACAAAGGAAGAGGAAATCTTAAAGGATGAAGAATAATGACACGAGCTCCTATGGGTTCATGGTCATCTCTAAATTGATGACTTCTAAATAATAAGGTCACAATCTGAGGACTGAGTTTCAGTCCTGTATCACAAACTTTTTTTCAAACTTAACATTCTAGATGTATCTCAATTCAACAGGTCCAAAATAGAAATCATTATCTTTTCCCCAAAACTCATTCCTGCTTCACAATTTTTCTATTATTGTCAAGAGCACCACAAACATTTTACTTGCCTGGGCTCACACTCATCGCATAATCCTTGACTTATCATTCTTATTCATTTCACAAATCCAGTTGCCAATCCTTGTAACTTCTACCTCAAAGCATCTTATATATATACATACATATATATATATATATGTATATATATACAATCTTTTTTCTGCTCACAAAAGCATCAGTCTAACTCAGGGACTCATCATCTCATTATAGAAATGTAAAATGATAATTACTTTTTAAAAATGTAAATGTGGTATATGTGTGTGCATTCATATATGTATGCATATATTTCATATACATATGCATTGTGTATATGGATGTATCTATATATATTACATATATATGTGCGTGTGTATGTCTTTTATGTATATATACATAAAGAGAGAGAGAAAGAGAGAGAGAGACTCTGGAAATATGCAAATATTCCCTCTAGTATATTCTTGGAAATGGGAGGAAAGGTTTGGAGAGTAAATTGCCTCCACCCAGTCTGTAAGATAAGTTTGGTGCTCATTCTAGAATGTGCTAAAGATAGAAAGGACAGAATTTAATTGATGCAAAAATGTTCATGATGATAGAAATAGTCAACAAGTATTGATTACTTGCTGCAGTGACTTTTTTGGTTCTTCAACTTGAAGAGGATGAATATAGTTTATAGGGAATAGATGTCAAAGACAAGTAATGAAAGAGAAAGAAAGGATTCAACTGCCTCTAATGAGGTCAAAACATCTGGCCTGAATTGATCAGGTTACTGAAAGGATTGGAAAATGAGGTTGTTGAGCCATGTCTGATGAGGTATATGAGATTGTACAAAATAGGGGAACTATTCCAGGACAGAAGAAAAGAAGGTATTGTGCTAATTTCCAGAAAAAAAAGAAGAGAAAGAAGTTTTAAAACTAAAGGATCGGTGAATTCACTTCAATTCAAGCAAAATTTTAGACTATAGGGGGGCGGAGCCAAGATGGCAAACTGCTGACAGCTTTCTCTGTGAACTCCCGGGACATTTCCTCAAACCCAGACAAAGTAAGCCTTCCAACTGGTTTCTAAGTGAGAGCACCTCCAAGCATTCGGACTACAACGCACTTCTATCAAAGATCTACCATGAAAGAACGCCAGAGAAGGTTAGCCTCAGGGGAAATCGGCGGCTGGTCGCAATCAGACTCCAGCCGGGGCGGAAGTCAGGGCTGCTATAGAGGGGCGGATTTTGGGCACCCAGGAAGCCCCTGGGAGATGCCTGGGCCACTTTGCTCTGCTTGGGGGCAGGTGCTTTGGCAGATCTGCCTTTAGAAAAAGGTGGATCGAGACCAGCTGAAAACGTGGTCCTAGTGCGAATCTAGCCCGACCAGCCTCAGACCGGAAGTCAACTCGGCAAACTGCCCCAGGGCAAATACAAATCGTTGCAGTTTTCTTGGCTTTTGACCAATATCCCAACTTTAAATCATGAGCAAGAAGCAGAAGAGAGCTCTCACCATAGAAAGCTTTTACGGAGAAAAAATAGAACAGTCCCCAGATCCTGACATTATGAAAACAATCCCAGATGAAGCCACAAAGGCAGACTTAAGTTGGTCTCCCTTTCAGAAGGCTTACCTGGATGATTGCATTAAGAATCTCAAAAGAGAGCTAGAAGAAGAATGGGGAAATAAATTGAGATCAGGGCAACAGAAATATCAAAAACTGGAAAATAGGACTGGTGAATTGGAAAAAGAAAACAGTTCACTGAAAAACAAAATTGGTGAACTGGAAAAAATCACCAATTCACTGGAAAATAAAAATGGTGAACTGAAAATCAAAATTGGTGAATTGGAAAAAGACAACAATTCACTGAAAAACAAAATTGGTGAATTGGAAAAAGACAACAATTCACTGAAAAATAAAACTGGCAAAATGGAAAAAGAATGCATTAAATCAAGAAATTCAATTGGCCAGCTACAAAAGGAGCTAAAAAAGATAACTGAAGGAAATAATACTTTAAAAATTAAAATTGAACAAATAGAAGTAAATGACTCAAAAAGACTTCAAGAATCAGTTAAACAAAAACAAAAAAATGAAAAAATAGAACAAAATATGAAATATCTCCTAGGAAAAACAACTGACTTGGAAAACAGATCCAGGAGAGACAATTTAAGGATTATCGGACTCCCTGAAAGCCACGATGAAAAAAAGAACCTGGATGCTATCTTCCAGGAAATCATGAAAGAGAATTGCCCTGATGTTTTAGAATCAGAAGGCAAAAATGGCATTGAAAGAATTCACCGATCACCTCCAGAAAGAGACCCCAAAATTAAAACCCCAAGGAATATAGTGGCCAAATTTCAGGACTATCGCACCAAGGAAAAGATATTGCAAGCAGCTAGGAAGAAACAGTTCAAATACCGAGGAACTGTCATTAGAATTACACAGGATCTGTCAGCTTCCACATTGAAGGATCGAAGGGCCTGGAACCAGATATTCTGAAAGGCAAAAGAACTTGGATTACAGCCAAGAATAAGTTATCCAGCTAGAATGAGCATCATCTTCCAGGGAGGAAGATGGTCATTCAATGATACAGGAGAATTTCACCTATTTCTAATGAAAAGACCTGATCTGAACAAAAAATTTGACCTCCAAATAGAGAATTTGAGAGAAACATAAAAAGGTAAAAAGGAAATCTCTTGAGAACTATATTCATACTATAGCTATCCTTTAAAGCATGGCAGTATAATTTGATTTTTCTTTGATAATAATGGAAAAGAAAATAGAGGTGGAAGGGATACCATACTGAAAAAGAAAAAGGGGGGAGGGAAGAAAGGAGGCAAAATAAAGTAAAAATAAAGGAGGTAAAATAAGGCAAAATCTCATAAAGAGACATAGAAGATCTAATATAATTGAGGGAAAGAAGGGAGGGTGATGAGTATTGTGTAAACCTTACTCTCATTAGATTGGACTCTAAGAGAGTATATCAGACACATTTGGCTTCAAAGAAAGCACTGACCCTCCTTGTGGGAAGGTAGGAGGGAGGGGAGAAAAGGAAAGGGATAAACTAATAGAAGGATTAGGGGAAAGGTATAAAGGGGAGGGAGGGACTCTAAAGGGAGGAGGATTATTGGTGGGAGGTGGTCATCAAGAGCAAAATACTGGGGAGGGGGAAGGGAGAGAGGGGAAAGGGAAGAGAAAATCATAACTCTGGGTAAATAAGATGGCAGGGAATACAGATATAGTTATTTTAACTGTGAATGTGAATGGGATGAACTCTCCCATAAAACGGAAGCGGGTAGCAGACTGGATTAAAAGCCAGAATCCTACAATATGCTGTTTACAAGAAACACATCTAAAACATAGAGATACATACAGAGTGAAGGTAAAGGGCTGGAGCAGAATCTTCTATGCTTCAGGTGAACAAAGAAAGGCAGGGGTAGCAATCCTTATCTCGGATCAAGTAAAAACAAAAATAGATCTAATTAAAAGAGATAAGGAAGGAAACTACATTTTACTAAAGGGTTCCATAGACAATGAAGCAGTATCAATACTTAACATATATGCACCAAGTGGTATAGCATCCAAATTCCTAGAGGAGAAGTTAAGAGAGATGCAAGGAGAAATAGACAGTAA
>JAJPUD010008245.1:1277-82901 GCA_023553655.1 Myrmecobius fasciatus
AAAAAAAAAAAAAAAAAAAAAAAAAAAAACTCCTGGCTGGACACATTTAGGTATTGAAGTCTAAGACTATTTACCACTAAGAGTCAAGAGGATAGAATGTTCATGCATTCAGAGATGGCGTCAGACATATCATAACTATCATAGGGTGAAATCCATCTAGACCATCCATCTAGTTTTCACAAAATTCTTTTAAGCAAAGGTCAAATCTTCTATCACTAAAGGAAAGAGGAGAATAGAGAAATTCCAGAGAATGAAAACACCACGCACACCAACATTTGTATTCTACTACAAACTTTTCATACTTGGAAGGCTGGATACATTTCTTGCAATGGATTATTAGGAGGTAATTGAATTTTTCAGTTGACTAGGGGTATAGAATCTTAGAGGTAAGAAGGACATTCAAGGTCATTGAATCAGATACTCAAAGAATCACGAAATCACAGATTTTCAGAATTGAATGGCTTATCAGAGGTCTTCTGATGTTACCTCCAAAAACATTTAGAAATAAACTTCAGAACATTCTTATTAGTTTCAGCATTTGATTTTGCTTTTATCTCACTTCTCATAAAAGGAATTTATTCGATTTTTTGAATAGATTTAATATTTCAGAAGCGAGTATTTTTATTTATCAAAATGGGATTCCTTATAACTCTCATTGAATGTTTGAGTATTGCTTGCAGAACTAGCTATGAAAGTGTGATAGTGGAAAGAATACAGGGTTTAGTCAGAATTTGGCATTTGAATGCTACCTGTTGTTCACTCCATAATTCAACCTCAGGCAAGTCAAATTACCTACAAGAGTCCTGAGTTTCCTTACCTTAAAGATAAGGTGTTGGACTATAAAGATCACAAAATCTATTGAATCACTAAATCCTATTATCCTTGGTCTAACAATTCTTCCAAAATACAGTCTTTCAGACAATTGAAGACTGATTTTGAACCTTATAGATGCTTATTCTTCAAATCTACCCCCCCCAGAAATAATACAATGAACCAAAAATCCTGTCAAAGTGTAATATCAACAACAAAAACAAAATAACCAAACAACAAAAAAAAAACCTTAATTTTTTTTTTCCCAATGGAATTTCACATAAAATTCTTTCAAAATCTCTTCTCATCTTGGACTATTCTGAAAATACTTCAATTTCTCAATGACCCTAGTGAAATGTGGCACCCAGAAAAATTATTGTACATTGCATATAGTTGGTAAAATGCTTTAAATGTGTCATTCAATTGACATATAGACATATCTGCTATTATTTTTCAAATTTAATGATAGACTCTTGGTTGACACAGATTTGATACAAAAAAAAAAGATTGTAGGGGGAAAACTGAATAAAGCTATTCTGGAACAAGGTGATTTCAATGTTTAAGTTTTGCCAAAAGTGTTCTCTACAAACCTCTGTCTAAAGGGTTGAGTGAAAAGTATTTGTGTTCATGTTTACTCACTATGGCTGACTTTTACCAAGGACTGGGTATATTATTTAAATTTAATGATCTTTACATGAAGTTCAGTGAATAACTGCACAGCCTAAAAACCTCTCATTTCAAGGAGCCTACAGTTAGTGAAGTGGAGGACCTGACATTCTTTTCTTGTCAATCAGCATCTCTATTTCTATAAATGCTTAAGTTGCAAGATCATGACTTTTGCTTTCTTATATTTTTCTGTATCAAATTTGGACATCTCCTTTAGTCATATCATATAATATATGTTTTATTATACTTATTTGTGTACATGCCATATACTCTCTACAGAAAATATATTCTCAGAGGTGAATCCTCTAATAATTTATTTTATGACCTTGGACAGCTAGTACAGTGCCTTCTATATGATAATCATTTAATAAACAACTATAGAATGTAACCTCCTTAAGGATAATAATGGTTTGAGTTCTATCTTTGATTTTTTAAAAATAATACCTTTTTATTTTCAAAATATGTGCAGAAAGTTTTCAACATTCATCCTTGCAAAACCCTGTGTTCCAAATATTTTTCTCTCTCCCTTCCCCTGAACCCAGACCAAAACAGCAAGTTGTCCAATATAAGTTAAACACGTGCAATTCCTCTACACATATTTCCATAATTATCATATTGAACAAGAAAAATCAGATCAAAAAGGAAAAAAAATGAGAAAGAAAAGAAAAAGCAAGAAAACTAACAATAAAAATGTAAAAAATACTATGTTATGATAAATATTTAGTCCCCACAGTCCTCCCTCTTTATGCAAATGGCTCTGTCCTTCACAAGTTCATTGGAATTAGCCTGAAGCACTTCATTGTTGAAAACAGTCATATCCGGCAGAATTGATTATCACATCATCTTGCTATTGCTGTGTACAATGTTCTCTTGATTCTACCCACTTCACTTAGCATTAGTTCATATAACTCTCTCTGGGCCTTTCTGAAATCATCCAATCAATCATTTCTTGTAGAACAATAATAGTCCATAGCATTCATATATCATAACTAATTCAGTCATTCTCCAGCTGATGGCATCCACTCAGTTTCCAGTCCTTTCCACTACAAAAAGAGCTGTTACAAACATTTTTGCTCATGTGGATCCTTTTCTGTTTTTATGATCTCTTTGGGATACAAGGTTAGTAGAAACACTGCTGGATCAAAGGATATGCAGAGTTTGATAGCCCTTTGAGCATACTTGCATATTGCTTTCCAGAATGATTAGATAATTTCACAACTCCACCAGCAATGCAATAGTTTACTAATTTTGCCACATCCCCTCCAACATTTATCATTATTTTCCTGTCATCTTAACCAGTCTGAGAGTTGAGTGGTGGTCTGTCATTTGCCTTAATTAGCATTTCTTTGTCAAAAGTGAGTTAGAGTAATTTTTCATAAGACTAGAAATCGTTTTAATTTTTTCATCTGAAAATTGTCTGTTCATATTCTCTGAATATTTATCAATTTTAAGAATAACTGGTATTGTTATAAATTGGAGGCAATTCTCTACAATGAGGCCTTTATCAGAACCCTTGTTTGTAAAAAATTTTCCCCCAGTTTTCTGCTTCACTTCTAATCCTGTGTGCATTGGTTTAGTTTGTACACATTTTTTAAAAATAAAATCAAAACTATCCATTTTGCATTTCATATTGTACTCTAGTTCTTTGGTCACAAATTCTTTCCTTATCCATAGTTCTGAGAGATAGCTATCATTTGTTCTTCTAATTTCCTTATAATATAACTCTTTATGTCTAAATCATAAACACATTTCTACCTTATCTTGGTATATTATGTTAGATGTTGGTCAATACCTAGATTCTGCCATGCTATTTTGCAATTTTCTCAGCAATTGTTGTCAAATAGTGTTTTTTCATCCTAGAAGTAGGGGTCTTTGTGTTTATCAAACTCTATATTACTATAGTCATTGACTATTGTGTTTTTTTTAGTCTAACCTGTTTCATTGATCAAGTATTCCATGCCTTAGACAGTACCAAATATTTTTGATAACCACTGCTTTATAATATAGTTTTAGGTCTGGTATAGCTAGGCCACCTTCATTTGCATTTTTTCATTAATTCCTTTAAATTTTTTGATTTTTCATTCTTCCAGATGAATTTTATTATTACATTTTATAGCTTGGTAAAGCAATTTCTTGTCACTCTGATTGGTATGGCACTGAATAAATAGATTAATTTAGATATAATTGTGATTTTTATTATATTAGCTCAGCCTATCTATGAACACTTCATATTCTTCCATTTCTTCTGATCTGATATTTTTGTGCGTGGAAAGTGTTTTGTCATTATGTTCATATAGTTCCTTTCTTTGTTTTATCAGGTAGACATCCAAATATTTATTACCTATAGGCATTTTAAATCAAATTTCTCTTTTTATCTCTTTTTGCTGGATTTTTATTGATAACATATAGTAATGATTTATTTGAATTTATTTTGTATCTTGTAACTTTGCTAAAGTTGTTAATTGTTTCCAAGAATATATTAGTTGATTCTCCAGGATTATCTAAGTATACATATCATCATATCATCTGCAAAGAGTGATAATTTGATTTCCTTATTGCCTACTCTTCTTCCTTTAATTTCTTTTTCTTCCCTTATTGTTAAAGTTAATATGTCTAATACAATATTGAATATGAATGGTGATAATGTGAAACCCTGTTTCACCCTTTATATTATTGGATTTATAGTTTTTCCCTATTTCATATGATGATTTTAAATATGGTTTTAAATGTTATTTTTAGTAGATGCTACTGATCATTTTAAGAAAAACTTCCTTTATTCTTGTGCTTTCTCATGTTTTTAATAGAAATGGGTGATGTATTTTATCAAGTAATTTTTCTGCATTTATCCATATAATCATATGATTTTTGTTAATTTGCTTATTGATATAGTTAATTATGGTAATAGTTTTCCTGATACTAAACCAACCCTGCATTCATGGTATAAAAACAACTTGGTCATGGTTTATCATCCTGATTATAATTTTGTGTAATCCCTTTGCTAATATTTTATTTAAATTTTTTGTATCAATATTCATTAGGGAAATTGGTCAATAATTTTCTCTCTGTTTCTTCTTATCCTATTTTTCCAAATAATCTGTATAGAATTGGTAATATTTTTTTTCCTCAATTGATTGAAAAAATTCAATTGTAAATCCAAAGCCTTGAAGATTTTTCCTTCGATAGTTGATTAATAATTTGGTCAATGTATTTTTCTAAAATGGGACTATTTAAGTAAGTGATTTCCACTTCTATTAATCTGGGCAATAAGTATTCCTGTATTTATTGCCATACACTTGGGCAAAATAGTTCCTAATTATTGCTCTAATTTTCTTTTCATTGGTGGAAAGTTCACCCTTTTTATTTCTTATACTAGCAATTTGATTTTCTTCTTTCAATTTTTACAATCATATTAACTAAAGGTTTATGTATTTTGTTGATTTTTTTCATAAAACCAACTTCTAGTTTTGTTTATTAATTTAACAGTGTTCTTATTTCATTTTATTGATCTCTCCTTTTATTTTCAGAATTTCAAATTTAATTTTTAATAGAGGGTTTTAAATTTTTTCTTTGTCTAGCTTTTTTATATTCATGCCCAATTCATTGATCTTCTCTTTCTCTATTTTATTCAAATAAGCATACAGAGATATAAAATTTCCCCTAAGCACTGCTTTGGTTGGATTCTATAAATTTTGGTATGTTGTCTCATTATTGTCTTTCTCTTGCATAAAATTATCAATTATGCCTGTGTTTTGTTGTTTCATCCACTCATTCTTTAGTAGTAGATAATTTTCAGAGTTTTGCTGATGGAGCCAAGATGGCAGAGCAAAGTCAGAAATCTGCTTGAGCTCTCCCAGTTTCTTTGAAAACCACATGAAACCAAACCTCTGAACAAAATCTGATGGAATGAAACCACTCTTCAGCTCAAGATACACTGGAAAAACTTCTAGAAAAGACATTCTCATGGGGTGAAAAAGGTATCCAGACTTTTTCACTCTGGAAAAAGACTCTGTGAAAGCCAGAGAGAGAAGGGCTTAATCACAGAAGATCAGCAACTGAGACCCTCAGTCCTGGTTTGGCAGAGGAGTGAATCAGGGAGGCAGCTTCCAGCCCCAGTTTAGAAGGCAAACTCTGAGGAAACCAGGGTGTTTCCTGAAAGGAATAGGCAAAGCTACCACCTCTAAACACACTGCCTCTAAAAAGGGGGGGAGGGCACTGGGCTCAAAGTCAAGGTTTAGAGCTGTACAGGAAGTGTGGGACAGTAGCATCTTTACCCGACCAGAGCTCCATCTTAAAAGTAAAAGAGAAGAAATATCAAAAGAAAAGGGAAGAAAATGAGCAAGAAATTAAAAAAGAATCTTGACCATAGAAAGCTACTATGGTGACAAGGCAGACTAAAGCATGAACTCAGAGGAGGATAGAATGCTCACAGAAGACATCTCAAAGAATGAGATAAAATAGTCTCATGCCTAAAGCGCCTTCTACAAAATGCTCATAAAAGACTTCAAATGGTAAATGAGAGAGATAGAAGAAAAAAATGAGAAAATAAATGAGAGGTATGCATGAAAGAGTCGACAATTTGGAAAAAAAGGGAAAACATTGTCTGAAGAAAATTACTACTTAAGCAGTAGAATTGATCAAATGGAAAAAGAGATACAAAAGATAACTGAAAAAATTATACATTAAAAACTAGAACAGGGCAAATAGAAGCTAATGACTTTTTGAGACAGCAAGAATTATTCAAATAAAATAAAAAGAATGAAAAAAAATTGAAGAAAATGTAAAACACCTCATTGGCAAAATAGCTGACCTGGAAAATAGATCCCAAAGTACAATTTAAAAATTATTGGGCTACCTGAAGGCCACACTCAAAAAAGGAGTTTAGATAGCATTTTATAACAGATCATTAAGGAAAACTGCCCCAACATTCTAGAAATGAGGTAGAGACTTATTGAACAAATCCATCCATCACCTCTGGAATGAGATCCCTTAAGGAAAACCCCAAGCAACATTGTTGGGAAACTCCAAAACTAAAATCTCAAAGAAAAAAATGCTGCAAGGTGCCAGACAAAAACAATTGAAATATCAAGGAGCAACAGTCAGGATTACCCAGGATCTGGCCTCTTTTAAAATAAAGGGTTGAAGGGCCTGGAATACCATATTGCAGAAGGAAGAGGACCTGGGATTACAATCAATAATTAACTACTCAGTTAGACAGCATGATCTTTCAGGGTAGGCAATGGATGTTCAATGGTGTAAGAGACTTTCAATCATTTCTATTACAAAAATGAGTACAAAACAGAAACCTTAATCTACAAAAACAGGACTGAAGAACTATAGAAATGTAAATGGGAAAATCACATATATATATAGATATACATATACATATACATAATTATTTAACAGCTAAGCTGTTTATATACATAGATGGGAAAGTTATATTTGCAACTTTTGAGAATTGTTATCAGTCACTGGGTCAGACAAAGGGGGGTATCACATGGATTGAGAGTGTTATTGTGAATGGACTCTGATGTGATGACATCAAAGAAAAAGACATTAAGGGGTGGGAAAAGGTATGTAATGGAAAAAGAAGAAAGAAAAAGTATAATGGAAAAATTAGTTCACATGAAGAGGGGCAAAAGACCTATTAGAATTGAGGGAAAGAATGGAGGGGCATGAGCATTGTTTGAAACTTGATAAAATCAGTTTTAGCTCCAAGAGGGAATAACTTCATAAGTAAGTTGAGTATAGAAATTTAAATAATCCTATAAAAAAGTAGGAGGAGAAAGAGCAAATGAAAAGGGAGGGACAGGATGAAAGGGAGAGCAGAAACACTAGGGGGGAAAGGTAAGAAAAGGAGGGAAGGGTTGATAGAAGGCAAAAAAGGAGATGGAATGGGTTAAAAAAGAATACTACTAAGAGAAGGAGGTAGGGTAATAGGAGATAAGGTAATGGGTGGGGTGGGTAAAAATCATTATTGAGGACAGTGTGGAAAGAGAGAACAAGAATATATACAGAAGAGAAATTAGGGTGAAGAAAATACAGAGATGGTAATCATCATAACTGATAATGTTAATAGTATGAGCTTTTTAATAAAATGGAAGCAAATAGCAAAGTGGATTAAAAAGCAGAATTCTAAAATATGTTGTTTACAAGAAACAAAGTTGATATAGAGAGACACATACAGAGTAAAGTAAAAGGCTGGAACACAATTTGTTATTTTCAGCTGAAGTAAAAATTCAGGGTTACCAATTCTGATCTTAGAAAAAGCAAAGGCAATAATAGATCTTATTAAAGATATAAGAGGGGAAAGTACAACCTCATATAGCGTATCATAAATAATGAGTTAGTAATGATACAAAATATGTATGCACCAAATGGTCTAGCAGGCAAATTCCTAGAGAAGATTTTAGGCCAGTTACAGGAAGAAATAGAAAGCAAAAATATTCAAATAAAGGACCTCAAACCATCTCATTTCAAAATCAGACAAATATAACCACAAAATAAACAAGAAAGAAACTGGAGAGGTTAATAGAATCCTGGAAAACCTAGATATGAAAAGCATCTGGAGAAAACTGAATAAGGGCAGAAAGGGAATACACCTTTGTCTGAGCAGTACATGGCACCTACTAAAAAAACTGACCATGTATTAGGATATTAAAATCCTCATAATCAAATGCAAAAAGGAAGAAATAGTAAATGTTTCCTTTTCAGACCACAATGCAATAAAATTACATTCAATAAAGGGCCAGGGAAAGATAGACTAACAGCCAATTGGAAATTAAATAATCTAATTCAAAAAAATGCATGGGTCAAACAACAAATCACTGAAGCAATTCATAATTTCATCCAATAAAATAACAATAATGAGAAAACATACCAAAACCTATGGGATGCAGCCAAAACAGTTCTTTGGGGAATTTTTTTTTAATCTCTAAATAGCTACATAAATGCAATCCCAAAAGAGGGGGTCAATGAATTAGGAATGCAACTAAAAAGGGGAGAGAAGGAGCAAATTAAAACATCCCAATTAAATACCAAATCTTGTCTGAATGAGTTTTGTTTGTACAGAAACTTTTTAACTTAATATAATAAAAATTATCTATCTGGTGTTCATTTAAGAGTTCCAGATCTTCTTTGGACACAAATTTATTCCATCTCCACAGGTCTGAGAGGTAAACTATGTTACGTTCCTCTAACTTGTTACAAAATCACTCTTTATATCTAGATTTTGAACCCATTTAGATCTTATCTTGATGTGCTTGCAATATCCTTTCCTTGGTGCGGTAGTCCTGAAATTTAGCCACAGTATTCCTTGGGGTTTTAATTTTGGGGTCTCTTTCAGGAAGTGATGGGTGAATCTTTCAATGGTGATTTTGCCTTCTGATTCTACAACCTCAGGGCAGTTTTCTTTCAGGATTTTCTGGAAAATATTGTTTAGATTCTTTTTTTCATCATGGCTTTCAGGAAGTCCAATAATCCTTAGATTGTCTCTCCTAGATCTATTTTCCAAGTCCGTTGTTTTTCCTAGGAGATATTTCATATTTTCTTCTATTTTTTCATTTTTTTTTGTTTTTGTTTGACCGATTCTTGAAGTCTTATTGAGTCATTCACTTGTATTTGTTCAATTCTTATTTTTAAAGTGTTGTTTTCTTCAGTTACCTTTTTAAGCTCCTTTTGTAACTGGCCAATTGAATTTTTTTGTTCATTGCACTCTTTTTCCAATTCACCATTTTTGTTTTTCAATAAATTGGTGTCTTTTTCATATCTCTTTTGCAGGGTATTATATCCTTCTTGCAAGAAATTGTATCCTTCTTGCACTCATTTCAGTTTATTTTCCTATTTATCATCCAGCTCTTTTTTGAGATTCTTTATGTAATCTTCCAGAAAGGCTTTTTGAAAAGGGGGCCAGGTTATATCTCCCTTGATGACTTCCTCTGGATTTGCTTTTTCTACAGGAACCTCAGGATCTGGGATCTGCCTTTCTTTCTCTCCATAAAAGCTGTCTATGGTAAGAGCTCTTTTTTGCTTCTTACTTATTTTTTATTTATTTTTTTTAAAAGCTTGTGGTCTGTGCAAAGCAGAGAAGCGGCGGCTAGCTGTGGTAGTTTGACCTGGGTCAATTCTGATAATTAACTTCCAGTGCCGTGCCGGTTGGGCTAGGACCTTGTGTTTGCAATGGGTTACAAACTGCCTTTTACAAAAGGCAGATCTGCCAGAGCACCTGCCAGCAATCAGGGCAGAGTGTCCCAAGTGCCTCAGAAACACTCAACAGCTGTTTTGAGTTTCTGCCACACTGTAATGCATCTTCAACAAAGTAAGAGAGTTTCAATCATTTCTGTAGGAAAAAAAAAAAACAGAATTAAACAGTAAATTTAATCTATAAACACAGGATCAAGAGAGTCATAGAAATGTAAATGGGGGAAAATATGTGTTATTTAAAGGTTAAATAGTTTACATCACTTGAGAACTGTATCTGTCACTGGGGCAAACAGAGGAGGTCATCACATGCACTAAAGGTTCAATTGAAGGTTGTGAAGGGGCTCTGATGTGATGATTTCAAAGAAAAAGACATTAATGCATAGGAAAATGTCTGTACTGGAAAGAGGAAGAGGGATGTATAATGGGACAATTAGTTCACATGAAGAGGGACAAAGACCTATTACAATTGAGGGGAAAAGGAAAGGGGATTAGCATTATCTGAAGCTTGATTTCATGAGTTTTGCCTGGAAAATGGAATAATTTAATCATTCAGTTTAGTATAGAAATTTATCTCACCCTATAAAGAAGAAGAAGAAATAAGAAAAAAAGGGAGGGGCAGGATAGAAGGGAGGGCAGAAACACTAGGGGAAAAAGTAAGAGAGAAAGGGAAGGGGCAATAGAAATTAAAGTAGTGAGAGAGGTAGTTAAAAAACACAGGACTATGGACAGGATGAAAACATGAACCCTTTGGAATTGTTTCGGATTATGTTATTGATTAAAAAAAGCTAAGACTCACAGCTGATCATTATTACAATTGTTGCTGTTACTATGTACTATGATCTCCAATTTTGCTTCATTTTCTATCAGTTCATAGAGATCTTCTGGTTTTTCTGAATACACTGGGGAAAGAAATGGCAAATAGGTCTAGAACCTATGTTAAGAAAACAGCATGGAAAATATGATCTACAATGACAGGAAGAGTCAAACATGAATGAGTGACTGAACAAGAACAGGTGTTTTGGTTTTGTTTTGTTTTACTTTCTGAACTATCTTCTTCATCATTTCTTACAGTACAATAGTTCTCCATCACAATAATGTGCTAAAACTTGTTCAACCATTCTCAAATTGATGAGCATACCCTTGAATTCAAATTCTTTGCTACTGTTAAAAGCTTGATATAAATATTTTTGTATATTTAGGTTCTTTTCTATTTTCTTTGGTTAGTGTGGGGTATTGACCTAGAAGTCTTATTGCTGGTATGCAAGAGTTTTATAGACTTTTGGGCAGTTCCAAATTCTCCTCCAGAATGGTGGAACCAGTTGACAATTCCATTAATAATGCATTAATGTCCCTATTTTCTCTCTTCCAGCATTTGTCATTTCTAATAAGTGTGAGGTATTATCTCAGAGTTGGAGTAACTTGATTTTAACATGCATATTTTTTTGTGACTGCTTCTGCCAATGAGACAAACACATCAAAAATCCTGCTGGTTATTTACCTAATGTATCCTCATTTACCATATTTCCTGAATCTTTAGTGAAATTAGAGATCTGTATTTTTGCCTTAAAACTCCCTTGGTTATAAAAAATAGTGACCCATTGCTTTCCTGTTGGATCATTTCAGTGCCAGAATTCTGTTCTCATGAGGAGTCATGTGCTGACCTCATTGAAATTACATTATTCTTTTTGACTCCCCACTAGTCTTTGCTAATTTGCTCAGGTGATAGGAATTAGCTGGTGTTCATTCAGCCAGGCATTAGTCCAGACTCCTAAATTTAGCTTTTAAAGTTATCATTAAACTCATAATTACTCATGAATCCCTGAATATCTTTTGCTTATCTCAGAATTATTTGTCAAATATGCATGCTACTATGCAGAATTTTCTTCTAACATTTGATTCTAAATATGTGTTCTCTTTCACTGTTAGAATGTCAGTCTTTTGAGGGCAAGGGGCATTTCCTTTTCTTATTATCAAATCTTCAGTATTTGGGAAAGAGCAAGTGCTAAGTAAATACTTTTTCATTTATTCTTTCACTTCTGAACTCAACTCAAACCTGTTCCTCATTTAAGGATAAAATACTTTGAAAAACATAATTATTTCCTCAAAAATTATGTATTTCTCTCTGTCTCTCTCTCTCATTCTCTTTTTCAGTTTCTATCCCCTTTTGTCTTTCTGAGTATCCCTTCTTCTCTCTGTCTCTATCATTTAGTGTCTCTGTCTCTGTCTTCCTATATTTAAGCTTTTTATCCCCATTTTTAAAACATTTTTTTAAAGTTTGGAATTCCAAATTTTATCCCTCCCTTCTTCTGCCTTTCTGACATGGTATGCAATCAGAGAAAGGTTACACATGTACAATTATGCAAACCACTCACATATTAGTCATTTTGTATAAGAAGACGCAAATTAAAACAAAAAAAACCCAAAAAAGTGAAAAATAGCATGCTTCTGTTTATATTTAAATAAGATCAGTTATTTATCTAAAGGCAGTATGATTATTATCACTAGTCCTTTGGGATTGTTTTGTGTCATTATATTGCTGAGAATACTAAGTCATCACAGTTCTTCATTGAACAATTAGGTTCTTCTGATTCTAATTGTTACTTTATGCATATTACATTATGCATCAGTTCAGATAATTCTTTCCATGGGTTTTCTGAAATAATTTTCCTTATCATTTTTAATACAATAATATGCCACATTTTGTTTTGTCATTCCCTTGATTTCCAATTCTTAGGCACTACAAAAAGAGCTGCTATGAATATTTTTGTACAAATGGTTATTTTCCTTTTTTTTTCACAAATGTTTGTAATATAGGATTAGTAGTGATATTTACAGCTGTTTTAAAGTAATTTCTTGTTATTGCTATATTATATAATTTTCAGCATACCAACCAATCACATATTAATTGTCCTTTGAGTCATTTTCAATTTGATTTTCCTGAGAATAGAGTAATTAGTGTCTCATTGTTGGACAATATCATTGGAAAAATATTGAAGTTGAATAAATCATCCAATCACCAAACATTCATTCAGCCTTTATTATGTTAAAGGCACTACCTTAAGGACTAGTGGCTCTCTTAGGGAGTTTACATCCTAATGAAGGAGACAATATAAAATATTGGAAAAATATATAGTAATTTCAGAAGGCTTTGATTGTTAGGGCAATAATGAATAGAAGAAAATGTCTTGAAGGAAATACTTGATCTAAGTCTTAAAGGAAGTCAAGGTTTCAAAAAGTTGGAGATTAAGATTGACAACATTCTGAATAAAAGGAAGAGCCAGTGTCTTCGCTTCCTGGCTATACTTGAGGTCATTAAAGGAGATTTGCAATTTTCCAGAGTTAATCTACTTCACTCATTTCCTGTGCAAATGTAGTCCCATTTTATTGCTCACTTACAGTGACTGTTCAGAAAGTATGCTCTAATGATGTAAATCTATGTATTAACCATGTAAATGCATATTATAGTTTAAAGAATGACATGTGCAATTAAGAATGAAGACAAAAATTATCATCCTAAGAAAGTTGCATTATATATCCAATATTTATGACCAATTAAGATTTATGAATTTATAATGCTTAGGTCTATAATTAAAATGAAAATACCACCCTCTACGAGACAGATTCATAGTAGTACATAGTGAATAGAAAGTTACACTTTGATTCAAGAAGATGTGGATTTAAATATTTCCTCTGACATTTTTAAACTGAGTTCAAGTCATTTAAGCTCACATATGACAGACAAATTTGAAAGAAAATAAAATGCAAAATATTGGTTAATCAAAAGTAATTGAAAGTTTCTATACTTATTTTTCCTCACTTCAATTGAAGTGTAGGTTTGGAAAAAAATAATATATTCTCCAATTCTTCTTTCATGAAATTGCTCTTCTTAGATGGAAATATGTAGGCATATTTCATTTGCTCAGGAAAAGCACAACCAAACTCAAGACCTGTTTTTTTTTTTTTAATTAATGCTGATTCCAAGATATTAGCCAAGGTTTTAATCAGGTGGTACCAGTTATTGATGAACTGCCTTAATCAACTCAAACCTAACTGCTCAGTTTTATTAAAAATAGATTAGTATTAACTAATGTCAGGAAAGGGCTTAAATTAGACAAATATACTCACTAAGCATAAAATTGTTAATTCTACAAGAGGGAAAAGAGTTTGACAAAGTACAGTCAATTCTGGAAGCATTTATAAGAATGTATATTTAGATTAGGTAGTAGCTTTTAAAGAGTGTTATAATGCTCTCTTTTAGATGTAGAAATTTAAATCAAGTATAAGAAATTATAAAATCAAATACAATTTAACTGGAATTGAAAAAGATAATTGATAGTTTTTCATCTTAATTATAGTCTATATTCAATTTTAACCACCAAAAGTCTCTAAGGGGGGAAATTTTAAATTGTTAAAGGATAAAACATTTGAAAACAAAACCTCCTTCTACTATGTGACCCTGTTTTTTTTTTTCTTTTTTCACTTTTCATTTTCCAACTACATGCTTAGATAGTTTTCAACATTCATTCTTAAAACCTTTGTCTTCCAAATTTTTTCTCCCTCCTTTCCTCCACCTCCTCCTAACAGCAAAAAATCTAATATATGTTAAACACATGCAATTCTTCTATACACATTTTCACATTCATCATGCTGAACAAGAAAAATTAGATCAAAAAATGAGAAAAAACAAAAAGCAAGCAACAAGAAAAAAAATTAAGAATGCTATGTTATGGTCCACATACAGTCCCCACAGTCCCCTCTCTGGATGCAGATGGTTCTTTTCATAACAAGACTATTGGAATTGGTATGAACTTTTTTTGAAATCCTGTGAAAGGAATGCATAACAGGCATAACTGATTTACTTACAATTTCAATACTTTGTAAAAACTGTTTCTTAATCACACTCATTTTTCTAAAATAGGAAATTGTGTATACTTTCTATTATGATTTTTCTGTTATGATCTTCTCATATAGAGATCTCTACTTTCACTAAAGATCTAGGAAGTATGGTAAATGAGGAAATTATGTCAATGACCAGGAGGATTTTTGATGTGTTTGCTCATTGGCTGAAGCAATCACAAAAAATGTGTGTTAAAGTTAAGTTACTCCAATTCTGAAGTACTACCTCACACCTATGAGAAATGACAAATACTGGAAAGGAAAAGAGAAAATAGGGACACAAATGCACTGTTAGTGGAATTGTTAATTGATTCTAACATAATGGAGAATAATTGGAACTCACATTTAAAAAAAATGTTTAATTGCCTTTTTGGGGTTTTCTGTTAATAATCTACACCCCCTGCATCCCAACAGCACCTAACTTATTTTTAATTTAGTCATTTAATAATTTCCCAAGTTATATTCAAAATAATTTTTTACAATTGTTTTTTTAAGATTTTTGAGTTCTAGGTTCTTTCCTTTATCCCCACCCATGATTATGAAATCAAAGGTGAAATTATGCAAAATATTTCCATAAAAATCAAGTTGTGAAAGAAAACATTGATCTCCCATCATAATAAAAATAAAAACCCTCAAGAAAAAATGTTAAAAATAAAAAAGAGGGAGTGTAATAGAAAATGTTTCTATCTATATTCAGATTCAAAAATTCTTTCCCTGGGTGTGGTTGGGACTTTTCATCAAAAGTTGATCAGAATAAGTGTGCATAATTATAATAATGAGAATAATAGTAATTTACAGCTGGTCATCCTAGAACACTGATATTACTTTGTATAAAGTCACTTCACTTTGTTCATGGAGGAATTTCCAGGTTTTTTTTTTAACCTGAGAACATCTTGCTCATCATTTTCCAGAGAATAATAATAATATTCCATCACAGAAACTTGCTTTGAATTTTTTTACAATTATTATAGTTAATTGTATCTCCCTCATTTATTCTCTCTCTCCTTTCATCCAATCCCTCCTCAAAAGTTTTTTGCAGCTGATCACTCCCTCCCTCAACATGACATCTCTCTAGTCACCTTCCTCCCTTCTCATATGCCATTCCCCTTCTATTTTCCTTCAAGGTAAGATACATTTTTATACCCCTATTGAATATGTAGGTAATTTTCTATTTGAGTCAGTTCTAATTATCCACTCCTTTCTCTCTTCCCCTCCATTATAGAAGCTTTTTCTTGCCTTTTTTATGGCAAATAATTTGTACCATTCCACTTCTCCCTTTCCCTTTCTTCCAGTACATTCTTCTCTCACCCCTTAATTTCAACCTTAAGAAAAAAGATATTATCCCTTTATATTCAATTCACACCTGTGCCTTCTAACTGCCACAATAATGAGAATGTTCTAGTGAGTTATAAGTATCATTCTCCTATATAGGAATGTAAACAGATAAACCTTATTAAGCCCCTTATGATATCACTTTCCTTATTGCTTCCTTATCTGTCTCCAGAGTCCTGTATTTGAAAATAAAATTTTCCATTCAACTCTAGTCTTTTCATTATGAATGCTTGGAAATCCTCTGTTTTATTGAATATCTTTTCCCCTGAAAGATTATACACAGTTTTGCTGGGCAGGTGATTGTTGTTTGCAATCTTAGTTTGATTGCTCTTCAGAATATCATATTCCAAGCCCTCTGGTCCTTTAATGTGAAAGCTGCTAAATCCTGACTAGGGCTCCACTATACTTGAATTGTTTCTTTCTGGATGTGTCAATATTTTCTCCTTGACCTCAGAGTTCTAGAATTTAGTTATAATATTCCTGGGAATTTTTATTTTGGCATCTCTTTCAGCAGATGATCAGTAGATTCTTTCAATTTCTATTTTATCCTCTGGTTCTAGAATATCAGAACAATTTCTTTTGGTTAATTTCTTGATAGATGATGTCCAGACTCCTTTTTGATCATGGCTTTCAGGTAGACCAATAATTTTTAAATTTTTTCTATCCTAGATCTATTTTCCATATCAATTTTTTTCCAATGAGATATTTCACATTTTTTCTGTTTTTTTCCATTTGGGGGGTTTAGCTTCTTGATTTCTCATAAAGTCATTATCTTCCATTTGGTCAATTTTATTTTTTAAGGAATCATTTTCATCAGTGAGCTTTTGTACCTCCTTTCCCAATTGGCCATTTTTGCTTTTTAAAGCATTCTTCTTGTTATCATCTTTTTGCATTTCCTTTTGCACCTCTGGCAATTCTTTCCTTAGTTTTTCCTCTCTCTTATTTGATTTTCAAAGTTCCTTTTGAGTTCTTCCATGCTCTTATTTTTCTTGGAGGCTTTGGATGTAGGAGGTTTGATTTCATTATGTTCTGAGTGTCTGTTTTGATACTCCTTGTTATCATCATAATTTCCAATGGTCATAAACTTTTTTTGTTTTCTGCTCACTTTCCTAGCCTGTTACTTGACTTTAAACTCTTTGTTAAAGTAGGGCTCTGTTTATGGGCTGTAGGGTGCCTTGTCCCAAGCTTCAGGGATTTTGTGCAGCTGTTTTCAGAAATCCTTCTAGAAATCTGAACCACAAGCACTCTTTTCTGCCCTGGAGCTGTTAGTTGTGTCTCTACCCCACAGTAGCTGTAAGATCTAGTCTTCTGGCTTGGACTGAAACTTGGTTGATCTGGGCTGCATCGGGACTGCTTACTAGACTTCCATCCCATTGGCACAGACTTACTCCACTCATCTTCTAAATCCTCTCTGGTTTCCCAGGCTTAAAAGGTCCAGAAAATTCCAGTACTGTTGCTGATTTAGAGATCCCACCTTGCTGACAATGGGGTCTGAGCTGGAGCTAAGGTTTGGCTGAGCCCATGTTGCGATTGCACATTGGGCTCTCATTCTGGTTCCACAGAACTTTTCTGCTGACCTTCCAGCTCCTCCTTGATGTCTCTGGGCTGAGAGGTCTGGAAGCTACCAGTGCTGCCTCTGATTCAAAGGTTTGGCCCAGGCCAGAATGGGACTGTGTCCAGGGCTGCACCAGTGTGTCTTGCCCTGGGACTCCCACCTTGGTGTCACAGATCTTTTCTGTTGAGCTTCTAAGCTGACATCATCTGGAAAATAGTTTGATCCATCTTTTTGAGTGTTCTGATGTTATAAAATTGGTTTAGGGTCATTATTTAAAGGAATTTGAAGGATATGTTCGGCAAGTTCCTAACTTTACTGCACCACCTTGGCTTCACCCTCCCACCTCCCACCTCCCACTCCTGCCATCTCCCACTCCCCATCCCCCCACCAGCACCATCACTTATAATAAAATTTGTTTTTAAAGCAGAATAAGAAAAAATTACTAAAAGTAATTAACACACATAAAAAATCTGGCTTTACATGAAATGTCACACATCTATGGATACCTAACTCTACAATTAGATAAAGGGAAATATTTTTCCTATTTCTTCTTGAGGAAAATAATTTCCTTCTATCTAGAGTGTTTTCCTCTCCTTTTCTCCATTTCCTTCTGTCAAATCTAAAGTCTTCCTTCCTTTAAGAAATATTTCATACTCCCACTTGAATGTTAGTGCCTTCCTGCTGAGAAAATTACTAATTTACCCTGTCCTATATACAAAGTTATTTGCATGTTGTCTCACACATTAGAATGTAAGTTGCTTGAGTGCAGTTTCTATTTTATGGTATGCTTGCATTGTGATTAGTAGAAGTACCTAGCACATGATAAGTATTTAATAAATTCTTGTTGGTTGGATGACTTTGCAACATTCAACCTTTATTGTTTTGTAAATGTTGTAAAATGAGTATATTGTTTTCTAATTTCTGCCTTTGTTTTTTTAAAAAAATAAGTTTATATATAATTTATATACTCCTTAATATTCATCATTCTTGCCATGATTTTTTTTTACCATGTGGTAATATTCCATTACTTTTGGGCACCGCTTTTTGTAGCCTTTCCCCAGTCTGTGGATACCAATTTAATTCCAGTTCTTTGATACCATAAAAACTATTTCTCTAAATATTATATTGTATATTAGAGGCTTTAAAAAATTGCCACATTGTGGAATATTTAGGTAAAGACTATATAAATTTTAAATACTTTATTTGCATAATTTCAAATTACTTGCCAGAATGGTTGTACCAATTTACAACTACATCAAAAATGTGTAAGAGTGTGTGTGTGTATGTGTGTGTGTGTGCACGTGCAGTCCCTCCAATATTGAGTATTCTTTTTTTGGTCATTTTATGCCAATTAATTATGTGTTTCAGTGGATATACTGATTTAATGATTAAGGAGACTAAAATAGGTGTACTATATAATTTGTCCTAATGATTGATTATTAGTCACCACATCATAGAAATTCAGCTACCAAATCTCTTGTTTAGTACTAAATCTGCATCAGACTGAGTCATTGAGATATGATATTATTTTTCTGAATAATTGTACTTCAGATATTGTACTTAATCATGAGCCAGATTTATATTTTTATCATGTTCATATACACATCAAAAAGGAAGGCATAATCAAGTAATCAAATATGGGAAAACATTTTATGTTTATGTAAAAACATTTCCATGTTTAATGAATATGCTGTATTATTCAGCAAAACTCAAAAATACAATCTCAGTCTCTAATTAAAAAAAAAAGGAAACGAAAACAAATGTCAATGTGAATATAACTTTCATTCCTTTTTGTTTTCCTTTCTAGCAATGTCCAAGCATATTAAACTCATATATTTTCATTCTACCATCTCCTTCCTCAAGTCAACAGTTATACCTCAAATGGAGACTAAATATCTGATGGCCAATGCTGTGATTTATTGAATTTATGAAAGAGGGGAAAAGAGCAATTAAAAAACCCACAAAGATACACATGTAAAAAGCCACTTTTAATCAAGTCTGTCTTTGCTTGACTTAAAAACAATAGAGAATTGTAGCATTTGAAAGGAAATATTCACTTTGTTTTCAAAGGATTCTCATCTTTGGAACTCTGATTTAATAGTTGTGAAATGTTGATGTGAATAGTGTTTGTAAGCAAGTTTCCACATCCCTTTCATTTTTTAAAAGCAATTTCATTTACAATAGTGAAATAGTCTGGAATTATCATATATTTCTTGATGTGTGCATTGTTGCAATAGACAAGTATTATCTTCTCACCTGATGGTGTATCTTTATGAAGATCTTCCCAAGGAAACAAGGTTATTGAATCAGAAGAAAATATTGATATGGACATATGTGCTTTCAAGTATTTGAAAGACTATTATATGGAAGAGGAATTGGGCTTATTCCCTTTGCCCCCAGAAGAATTATCAGTAATTATAAAGAAGTAAGCCAGTTTAGGTTTAAAGTCCTAACATTTAGAGCTTCTCCAAAGTAGAATAGCTTTTCTTAGGAGTGGGGTAGTATAACCCCCTTAACTGGAAATTTTAAGGATTAGCAGAAGAAATACTACTTGGATACATTTGAAAGGGAGCTTTTCTGCAAATAGTAGTTGATTATATAGCAACTGAGATTGCTTCCTAACCTGAGATTGCCTTTTTTTGATTCTGCAGTTGCTAGAAGAATAAAAGGTAATATTCCCTATATAATAATCTTTACATCTAATGTCAGTACTTAGCCCAATGTCTGGCATATTGAAGGAGTGAATAAATGCTAGTTGACTACTAATAAACTGATTAATTAGATCAGAGCACAATGATTTAAAATTTCCTACAGAAGATTTAATGATTCTTTCTTTTCAGATATCTTCTTTCGTCTTCCTTATTTTATTTAATTGACTTATTTTTCATATACTCTTGTTAGATTTGGAAGTGAAATCACCCTATGAAAAACCACTTTCTGTGATGTTTATGTTCGCATCAGAGGGGAAAAAGGTGTTTTTCTTTATTTTTCTCTCTCCTCCTTTTTTACTATTCACCTATTTATCACTATGACATTTTTGGGGATAAACATATTGATATTGTTAATGATAACTTTGGCAACATATTTCATTTATATGATACTTTCAAGGTTTAAAATTTTAAGATCATTTTATTTATTCCTCACAATAAACCTGAGAGGGAGGTGTGATCATTATTTCTATTTTATAGATGATGAAACTAAAGCAGAGATAAGTAAAATAATGTGTCCAGGGTCATAATCAAACTAACAACTTCTTGGAGGCAGGATTCAAACTAATTCCAGCATTCTATTGTAACAAATTTTTTTTCTAGGCTCTTAAATCTATTATACCTTTAGTCCAAAAGTATCTAGAAAGATTATAATTTCAACCACATATCATTTTTCCTTTTAATTTTTCCCAAGTTGACTACAGGATTTTATATTGTACTACAGATTTCTCATTCAGAGAACTTATATTGTTGGAGTTCCCTGTTGGTGTAATTCTAAAAATGTCCTTAAAGTCATTAGCTTCTATTTGTCTTGTTAATGAGTTTGTTCAATATATTCCATCTGTCTTTCCAAAAAAAAACCTGTATTTGTCAGACTTCTGGATGTCTAAGAAAGACAAGGAAGCAGGTTTATTAAATATTTCATGCATAGCAATCTTAGGTCCTAAAGTTTTTCAGGAGTAATTATAAAGACCAAGTTTGAGCCAAGCTCTCATTTAGAGATAATTGGGACGTTGGTCATCAAATGCTTCTTCTGAGCAGCCATTGTAAATGGATGAACAACCAGCATCTCATTTGCTCTTCTCTTGTGCAAAATGATTTAGTTAACCTCTGATGTCTGAAGTAAGTGGGAGTTGCAGTGTTGAATTTATGCTTTGTATTAGAACCCAAATAAAATCTTCCTAACACTTAGAACTAATCCAGAGTATTCATGATATTAAAAACCAAATAAATTCTTCCTATTACATAGAACTGATCCACAGTAGAAAGGTTGTGGGTTTTTTTTATTATAGATCTTCAAATGGAGATTAGAAAATATTTTGTGAGTATATTTTAGAATGGAAGCCTTGTTTATGTTTGTTTTTGAAACTGATGATGTGTGAGGTATTTCCAACTTTGAGAGCCTATAAAAACTGGATATGGAAAAACTAACTCTAGTTTTCAATTATTTTTCCATTATTATGCAATCTTGGACATCATGTAACCCATCTAGGCTTCAGCTTCATAATTTCTAAAATAAGAACCTTTGGTTAGGTGAGTTTAGGTCTTTGCTTACTTCAAATTATGTGTGATAGCCATGCTCCATCAGAAAGGAAAAAAAAGATAAATTGTTTCAAGATTAAAAAAAAATTATCACTCACAGAGACATTTAAATACAAAGTGGTCAGGGAGTGAGTTCATGGGGAGAAGGTAAGGACATCTTAAATAACACAGTTAAGCCAGCTTAGAAAAAGAAATCACCATTGATATACTATCTGTTGGTAAGAGTCAACAAAACATTAAATAGAAACACCACCATGGATTACGCATGGTCTGAATTCCAAGCTTACTTCTGGTTGGTTGGTTATTGCCCTTTGTTCTGGAAGAGGACAAAAATGATGTTGCTATGTTAAAGTCAAGTTACAATATGTTCAACTGTGGCTTATAAGAGCATATGAGCTTGGTATGATCTACTACTGGTTGGGTTCAAATAATCCATGTCAACATTTTGTGCATTTAACATTTCTTTTAAGCTAGTTAATTCTTCTTTGCTCATTGAATACAGCAATTCTCTGCTGAGGGAATGCCATCCTGGACAATTCTTTGCCAATGTCTTCCATGTTGCACAATCAGTTCCAAAGTTCTTAAGAGAAACTTTTAGAGCATCCATTTTCTGACCACTATGTGAGTGCTTACCTTGTGAATTCATCATAAAATAGCCTTTTTTTAGGAAAGCATACACTTGGCATTTGAACAATGTGGCTTGCCTAACTGAATTGCAATCTCTGCACCATCTCTGGCGTTTTAGTTTGAGAAAGGGTTCAATGTCTGATATCTTATTCTGGCAGATATCTTCAGAATTCTCCTAAGATAATTAAAGTGGAAGTGATTCATTTTCCTGACACGGCAGTGGTATATTGTAAAGGTTTCACAGGCATATATAATGATGAGGTCAGCACAATGGCTCTCTAGATATTCTATTTGATAGTCAGTCTAATACATCCTCTCTCCCAAATTTTCCTTTGTATTCTCCAAAATACTGAACTATCTCTGGCAGTGCATGTGTCAACTTCATTATGAATGTGTACACCTTGGAAAGGTAAATGAACTTTTTCATTTGCTATAACTGATAGTTTCACGTATAAATAGAGTGATTCTGGACAAGAGAACTCCAAGTGTTTTCTTGGAATTCGTTGTGAGGCCAAAATTAGTATAAGCAGCAAAGAATTGATCTATACTTTGTTGCCTCTCAGGTTCAGGGGATGCATCCAGTATACAACCATCTGTAAATACAAAATCATACACCAACACTCCTTCCACTGTATTATTGCCTTGTAGACTTTTCCAGTTGAAAAATTTACCAGCAGTGCAGTAGTTTAAATATTTGCTAGAATTGACCTATAAATCTATCTGACACTGTAGGTTTTTTCTTAGAGTGTTAATTAATAGCTTGTTCAATTCATTCTTTCTAAAATGGGGCTATTTAAGTCCTCCTTAAAAGTGTATCACAACATGGTTGAAAACATGTTAAAAATCATGGAAGCAAGTACACAGCTTCACTCAAGTGGTAAATGGGAAAGTGTGAGAGCATTCTCCATCATCCAGATCTTGGGCAAGCATGCCATCATAAAACTGATGTACAAAACTGATAAGCTTTTACAGGCAACAACATTTTGACAAAAATTTCCATAAGCCATTGTGACTGACAGTACCAAAAGTCTCAGTCAGATCTGGAAACATTGAGTACAAATCCCTGTGTTGCAACTGGCATTTCTCCTGGAGTTGTTGGTAAGGAAACACCATATATACCATTCCTTGGCTCATTCGAAATCCACACTGGCTCTCAGGTAGAGGTCTATCTTTCAGGTACAGGAATAGCCTAGTAAGGAAGACTGACAAAAATCTTGCCAAAATGACTAAGGGAAACAGTCCCTCCCATTCCTTGTGATCATCACAGGACAATGTATTCCCTTTACTTTTATAGAGATAAACAATAGGCACTTCCTTGAAATTCTGAGGGAATAACCCAGAATCTAGAAAACTTCAACAGGCTTTTATATGAGTAATAGATCTCCAACTTTATAAATCTCAGTTGAAATAGAATCAGTATTACCTGTTCCAATAATCTTGGGATGAAGAGAGCCATCTACTCTGAGACAGAGGACTGCAGGAATTGAATATGGATCACAACATAACATTTTCACTCTTTTTGTTGTTGTTCACTTGCATTTTGTTTTCTTACTCATTTACTTTTTTTTATCTGATTTCTCTTGTGCAGCAATAGAATTGTATAAATATGTTTATACATATTGGAATTAACATATATTTTGACATGTTTAACATATATTAGAAATAGATCAATACCAGTTACTTTGCCACATGGAAGGAACCTCAGCCAGAACCTCAGCCAGAACTTCATCTAAGGAGAGATTGACTTCACTCTGAGATAAGCAGTCAGTGGCATTAGCATTGATTGATGATACTCCATTGAGAACACTATGGAAATGTTCAGCCCATCTTTCTAGGATCATGTTCTTATTACTAATGAATGTGACTCTAACAGAACTGAGTAGCTGAGATCCACTATAAGTCTTCGGTCCATAAATAGCCTTCAGAACAACTTAAAAGTGCTTTGTATCATCACTAAGAGTATAAAACTGAATTTCATCTTTCTTGTTACTGAACCAAAAATCCCACATGTTTCTAAACTTCAATTGCACTTTATTTTTGATTGAATTAGATGTTGTCTTTTTAGAGATGAATGAACTATACTGCTGGTAAATCTTGTGCAGTTCTGTGGAGTTTTTATTTAAGAGGTTCTTAATTTCCTCATCATTTCCATCAAACCAGTCTTGATGATTGTGAATATTCTGACCCAGATGAGTAAATGCAGAGCTGTTTACCAAATATCTGAAAGCTGCTCACTTCTTTTCTATCCCATTGTCATCAAGTGTGTGGTGGCTCAACTCTCTTCAAGTTAGCAACAAAACTTCCACTTAGAGAAATTCTCAACTCTGTTGTCTTTTTGCCTTGGGGCTGTCACTTTGGCTAAATGGGAATATTTACTTTGTAGAAGATAAATCTATTATGAGTTCAGCATTTTATGCGACATATTGCCTTCAAATATCTCACATTCTGTCTTTCTTCTTCCCACAATCAAACATGCATGTTTGCTGCAAAAGTGCATCCATAAAGTTTCCTTGTGTTTATGTAAATGGAAAACAATACTGGTGATGAAAAGATCACGAGATGCAAAGTCTTCAGTAATAAGTGACCATTGCTGTTATTGTTTTCAATTCCATTCCTTCCAAGAACTCCTTGCCATGTCTCATAATCTGAGCCTATTCTGACATTAAATTTATCCAGAATCCTAAACTTGTCCTTTTTTGGCACATTGATGATGAGGGTCTTCAGTTCTTCATAAAAATTTTCTTTGACTTCAGCAGGATTTGTCATGGAGGGAGCATTGGCACTGATGATGGTGAGTGATATAGAATTTTTCTGAAAGTGGCAATTTCATAGTCATTAGCACATTTTCATGCCCATCTTTCTTTGGTACTCATATAAACTTGTTGACTAGATTAGTTTTGATTGCAAAACCTGCCCCAACTTCATGGCACTCCCCTTCACTGTGGTCAATCCAGAAAAAATGTATGTACAGTTCAGACTTCAGTAAACTGGCATTCATTTGCCAGCCTTGTTCATATTTCAGGTCATCTGGATTTTGTGTTGTTTATAAGTGTGATATGCACTGATGGTGAATGCAATTATTTTTTGCAGAATTGTTTTGTACTGTGTGTGTGTGTGTGTGTGTGTGTGTTTTGATCACAGTATGGGATCTCCACCTGATTACCATTGGTAATCAGGCCACAATAGGGTAAACAAACAATTTTTAGGGCATCTTTTCTAACCTCTTTTTCACACTAGACAGTGAGCAGTGCAATTCTTAAAAAGGTTGCTTAAATAATCAGGGGACTGCTGAATCCCACTAATGCTTCCAGTGAGGAGATGACCCTATGGTCTGTGCTGCTTATGTGCAAGGTTGTAACTATAGGTTCCAGTATATCCACACACCCCAAAAAGCCCATGTTGTCAAAGCAAACAAATTATATTACAACTTCAAGTATGATTCAAATTCTTCCACTGCACATGTCTCAAATATTGACCCAAGTTTCAGTAAGAATGCTATTTTTTTTTTTAATTTTTGCTGAGACACTTGGGGTTAAGTGACTTGCCCAAGATCACACAGCTAGGAAGTTTTAAGTGTCTGAGGCCAGATTTGAACTCAGATCCTCCTGACTTCAAGGCTGGTGCTCTATCCACTGTGCCACCTAACTGCCCCAAGATTGCTCTTTTGCATCATTTTCTCACATTACATCCTTCAGACATAGACCACTAAGTACTAAAGAACAATGAGTATGAAGCTTGGAATTTGAGCCATTGGGTAGTGTTGTTGACACTCATATAACAGAAACCTCTTGCCAAGATCTCTTCAGGCATTGGCTTCAGATATTCCTTAAGGTATTACACAGTTTCTGCAGAACTATTTTTGCTCTTTCAAACACCTCAGTCATTTAATAATTAACCATCCCACTTTGAGATTAACACTTGGCCATTCAAGCTTTTCTAAATTGAAGGGATAACCTTGAGCTCATCCCTCTTTTCAAATCAATGACAAAAGACTAGATTGATTCATATCAGGAAATACTAGATTAGTTCATATCAGGGATGGTTTGGAGGTGCTTCTTGTTCATACTTAGAATGGACAAGATGGTTTCTGTGGTCCTGTCCAACTTGGAGATTCTGCGAGTTTCACATCAACTTATGTGTTAATGAATTTGCACTCCACAGAATCAGAAAAGGGTCATGATTGCAAACATAGCTTTGTAGAAAGTCATAGTGAGAAGTTATTGGAACTAAAGTCAAGAATATATGAATTTGAAATTTATCTCAAATACTTCCTAGGCATGGGATCCTATACAAATCACTTAGCCTCCATACACTTCTAGTTCTTCATATATATAATAATTGTAAGAATTAAAAGATATAATTTAAAAGGCTTTACAAGCATTCACATGCTAGAGCATTGCTAATTTATCATCACTATCCTCATTATAATTAATGTTGCTGTTATTACATTCACTGAGCAACTTTTTCAAGGTCATGATGTTATGGTAAGCATTTTTGTTGTGTACAGGTGGTAACTTCCCAAGAATTATGCAATTACTATAGATTTTAGATAGGAGTTAAACTCAGGTGTTCATGACTTCAAATCTGATACACTTTATACTAAATGATGCTGCCCCCATTCATCCCTACGTAAATATAAAATTATACTTTTTAGCATTTTTGATTGGTTTGATTTTTTCAAAATACAACCAGAAAAATCAAGCCAATATAGGATAATTTTAATATCTGAATTTTCAAATATGCTGAGACAGATTTCATATGTTGTCATGAAATAAACTCCCCAAGAGGAATACTGAGAAACTACTCACAATTCTGAAGATTTTAAGGTCTCTCCAAAGAGTTTACTAAGTTGATATAGTTTTCTCCATTAGCAATAATTTGATATTATAATTATTTATTATTATTATTTTGAACTTTGATGTGCCCTGAGACCAATATTTGGAAAGTAAAGCAAAGAGCTCCTGGAAGTTGTGAGGGAAGTAATCATGTCTCCTCTAAACTCAAAGAATGGCATAGTTTTCCTATTAATCTCTCTGAACTAATTTATGGTCACTTACATATCAGTATTAGTAGTTTTTCTCTTTCCTTTGGAAAAAGCTAACTAGGGTGATTTTCCAGGCAGCCTGATGCCTGCCTTAGCAGGAGGTGGCATTCACTCAGAATAATGTTCTTCAGGATAAAAAGCCTTTAAAAACTAGATATGCAGAAACTGGAATATTATTTTGATTAATTGGTTAATTGAAGTGCTGCTACCACTGTCCTTAAAATTAGAATAAAAGTAATGGCCAACATGGTGTCAGCAAAAAAGTGTTTGGACTCCAACTGAGAAGTTTATAGGATTTTGAGGTTTTTATATAAAACATTGTCCACCAGCAGGGAAGGCAGTTTACCTTAATAAGGTAATAAATATTTCTACAAAAACATCTCTGTGCCTTATAATAATACCTGATATTAAAATCTAAAGCTAGCCCCAATAATGTCATGAAAAATATGAAAATCTGCCCTTACCCCCACCTTTGCAGATCATCTTAGCCTTTGTAGATATTCTGGAATTAAAAGCTTCCATCAAAATCTTTTCTGTTGGCCAAGACTGGGGTAGGCGATTTTTAATGACAGAGGGAAACAGAAAAGATTTTAGCAAGAAAAGATAGGCCAATATTAAAAAATACTATTTTTATTTGAAAGGTAGCTTATTTCTCTAAAATAATAGAATGAAATTCAGTTTTAGATACAAAGCATTGACGATGAATTGCAATTAAAGATAGCACAGAAAAGTATCATTAATTAACATTTGTTCAGTGACATTGTAATGCTCAGGGAGAAACTGAGGCAGTATCACACAGTGAAAATTAGGTAATGCTTTATTGATGTTAATTGAGAGTTCAGAATCCATAGCTATGGGATCAGGACTGGTGGGACTCATGTCTCAAAGCACGCAATCCAGGCCAGAGACTTTAGACAGATAGCAATGTCAGCCGACTGAAAACAAAGTATTCAGTACCTCATTGCTCAGGAACACAAGTTTTATAATCTTCATGGCCCAGGGGAAACAGAGAACTCATGGGAACAGCTGAGCACATCTGGTGTCCAACAAAACCATAAATTCAGTTCTGGCAGGTAGGGAGTGAGGGATGCCTTGGCAAAGAAGGCTACTCACCTGGGTCATTCAGATAAGGGGTATGTCGAGGCAGACCATCTGGAGGTTTTATAACTCCTTTGGAATGTGAGTCCAATTATTTCTGAAGGTCAGGAAGTGGGGATTGCTATTCTGGGACAGAGCAATTAAGGGAAACTGAAACAGTAACTGATGGAGACTGAAACAGTAAATGAGGGAAACTGAGACAAGGAAACTGTGGCACAACAACATAATGCATTTCTTCTTTGAAGATAAAGAAAAAACAGTTTAGTTTTTCTTCTCAGCTGAAAAGGCTACTCAACAAATAGCAAATATAAACATTTTACATTTTGAGAAAAATCACCTTGCATCTCAAGTTGTATACTTCAAAGTTTGCACTTCCTCATTGTGCCAGTGATCACCAATACTATTATTTCTCTAAAATAATAGAATGAAATTCAGTTTTAGATACAAAGCATTAAGACGATGAATTGCAATTAAAAGATAGCACAGAAAAGTATCATTAATTAACATTTGTTCAGTGACATTGTAATGTAATATAGATCACCAATATTTATTTAGGTTAAGAGTGAATGGGGTTTCCTAGGCATTGACTTTCATGTAAATGCTCTAATTGTCACATCAAGAAGATGATTTCTTTAATGTGTTTTTGTAATTTTTCTGAGACACCCTGAGATCTATGTAACTAAGTGGATTCACCTCCCCATCTGGAAGTAAGGTTGACAATTATTTTAAGAATATAGAGTTGGACAAAGAAATGGGATCCCTGGAAATTAAAACAGTCAACCTAATATAAAGCAGACTCTTCAGTCAATCAACAAACATTTATTAAGCACCTGCTATTGCTAGAAATATGAATGCTTTTGAATAAAACATTCCTAATGCACTTATATTCTTTTTATTAAATTAAAGTTTTTTATTTTCAAAATATATACATGGATAATTTTCATCATTAACCTTACAAAATCTTGCTCTCTAAAATTTTTCCCTCTCTTCCCCCAAATCCCTCCCCTAGATCGCAAGTAATCCAATATATGTTAAATATGTGCAATTCTTCTCTACATTTTCCCTCAAATACCATACTGCACAAGAAAAATTAGATTAAAAAGGGAAAAAGAATGATAAAGCAAGCAAAATACAAGCAAGCAGTAACAGAAAGTGAAAATACTGTACTGTGATCCACATTCAGCTCTCCTTGTTCTCTCTGTGAATGCATTTATGTTCTAATAGATAAATAACAAGTCCCTATATAAGTAGATTTAGAATAAATATGAAGTAGTTAAATATAAGTTAAGCTTCTTATATTTTAAATAGCTAATGTACTCTACCCATAATTCTATTCTCATTAAGTTGTGGCTGTAGAAAGAAAATTGCATATAGTCTAAAGACCAGAGATATTCACATAATTTATTCTTAGCATGTCCTTGAACATTCTAAAGTTGGAAAAGAAAGTGGTAACACTTTCAAAGTTAATATAGCACTGCTTTTTGAGACATTAAGCATGATAGTACATAGCCCGTAAACTCTATGTATGTGCTTATGAAGAACTATATTCATATTCTACATTTCCTACTTATCGTCATTTTAGTCATTGATTTAGTGATGACATAACTATCACATTTTCAAATTCCAGAAAACAAAGAGGTAAGTTTGATATCTTGTATAAATAAGTCAAGATTCGATATCTTGATTCATTGAAGTACTGGGTAGAATCAAATGTGATGAAAAGAATAAATGGAGAAGCCAAGTTAGCAGAGAACAGTAAGCAACCTAGCTGAACTTGTTTCAAATTCCCTTCTGAACAACTGGAAAATAACTTCTCAAATCAAATTTTAAAGTGATAAAACCGAAAGAAGATCAGAGTGAGATATTTTCCAGCTCAAGAAAATTTAGACGTTTAGCCAAGAGAGATCTGTAACACAAGAGTGGACAAAGACTACAACTTAGTACTGTAGCACAAGTGGTGGGATCAGAGGAAGCTGCAGTAGCAGAACAGCAGCAGAAGCGTTGGGGGTTCTCAGCCCAAAGATGGTAAGAATCAGGCTCAGACAACTGGTCAGGGAACTCTTTGCTGGTATGGGTTGCAGTTGGCACATGTATTGTCCATGAGCAATTCTGAATCACAGTTCCAGAGCAGAGTGATGCACTTGTTATCAGTCACATGAAAGCAGGGGTTGGGGTCAAATTTTCAGAGCAAAGAAGAACACTAGTAATTGTGGTTGCAGGAAATTGACATCCTAGGTAAAAAAACAGAATCCAGTTCAGGGAAGCAATGATTATGACTCTCCCTGAATCATACCACCAAGAAGTATAGAAAACTTGCTGACCCCTAGAACTAGCTCTGAAAACACAGAACAAAGATTGGGGCAATGCTTTCCCATCCCCAGGTGGGGACATCTCAACTTTAACAGAAACTTCAAAGGTAGGAAATGAGTTGGAAAATGAGAAAATAAGGAAAGAAAATCGATCCCCCCAAAAATTACTGTGGTGTCAGGGAAAGCCAAGACAAAAACCTGAGACAGAAAATTTTGGAACTTAAAATTTAAATTGAAAGAAATGTAAAAAAAAAAGATTTATTTACAAAAAAGAAGAGAAAAAATGAATTTATCATGTACAAGATGACAATGTTACAATATGTAGCCATTTTTTCTTTTTCCCCATGGTTCAGCTTATTATATTGTATCATGCTATAATTTGATATTTCTTCTTGGGACATTATAAGTAGATATATTCACCAAACATTGATTTTTAACTTTGTTCTAATAACTTTTGTTTAATATTGGACGTGTTCTGTTCTGTATTCTTCAAACTTTTTTTTTAAGTGTTCACAATTTTATTGTTTTTTTCAGTTTTAGTTCAGTCAATGTAAGAAAAACTTTGATCACTAATCTGCATCTATAATTTTAAGCCTACTTTGTCATATATATATGTATGAATATACATTTACTTATTTGTAAATTATATACACATTTTGTTGCATATTAATACTTTATTTTATAAACTACAAAGTATACTGAAACATTTTAAAGGTTTTTTTTTTAATCTATATCTATATATAACAAATCAGCTAGCCAAGCAGGTGAATTTATTTTCATACATATTTTTTATTGAAAGATACCCAATACACCAATCAAATAACAGGTCACAATAGTCAGTGAACATAACTGCTTTTCAGCAAGAGTCATGTTTCCCTGTGAATAGATATTTACCATAGTCAATTTGAAAACAAGCAAAGTGAATTGTGTCTGATTTCCACTCAACAGAAACTGTTCAATATAAATCCATTCCTTTTTCTTTTAATGGTTCTATCTAATGGATTTTTTGTCATTCCTTATTTTCCTATCCATGTTTGGATATTACACCTTTTTTTAAGAGCTGGAGAAATAAACAATAAGGCCAATTTGGCTGGATCAGAGAGTACAATAAGGGCAGTGATATTTAATAAGGCTGAAAAAAGATAAATTGAAGTCAAGTTGTGAATTACTTAAAATGTAAGAGACATTTATACTTGGTTTTAGGTAACAAGAAGGCACTAGAATGATTTGTAAAGGGAGCAAGAGAAACATAGTCAGATCTATGTTATGTCAAATAACTTTGGCAGCTAAGGGGAGGATTAATTGTGTTGGGAAATTTTAAGGCAAGGACTTCATTTAGAAGGTTATTTTAATCTAATCTAGGTAAGAGGGGATAAGGACTTTAGGATGGTAATAGTTGTATGAGTAAAGAAGAGATATGTACAAAAGATATTATCAAATTAGAAAATGATGAAACTTAACAATAGATGAGATTTGGGGGTTATGAGGATAAGAAGTTGAAGATGAGATGGGAGTTTGCAAACCTGGAAGACAGATGCCCTCATTAATTATAGGAAAGATGCCCTCATCAATTATAGGAAACATAGAAATAGGACAGTTTCTTTGTATCTTTTTTGTTTCATGAAGGATATGTTAAATTTGAGAAGCTTAATTTAATATGTCTAAGAGGAGATTGGTAATGTGATGATACAAATCTGGAGATCAGGAGAGGGGTATGCATGTGTACATATCACACACTCAGATGACAGACAAATAAGTAGTTATAAAAATCATCTATATAGAAATGATAATTTACCTTGGAAACTGATAGTATTTCAAAGTGATAGTATAGATGAAAATGAGAAGAGGGACCACTCTAGATTCTTAGGGGATCTAATGTTAGTGAATATGACCTAGAGAAAGAAAATTCAGCAAACAATATTAGAAAGTGACTATAATACCCAAGACTGATGACTTTGGAGACATGAAAGACAAATTGCAGAGGGTTTAAATATGAGTGAAAGGAGAGAAAATGAAGGTACTGCTGCAGGTGACTTAAACTAGAACTTTCTCAAGAAATTAGGGGGAAAAGGAGGAGGAAGTGATAGATAGGATGAGAAACTAGCTGTGATAGCTGAACAGAAATTTTTATTTTGTTTTATTTTGTTTTTTTAGGGTAAAAAGAGAGAATATATTTAAAGAAGACACCATGAAAAAGGAGAGATTGAAAATTTGAGATGATGAAATTGACAGAGGTGAAAATCTATTGAAGAAGATGGAAGAGGATGGAATCAGAAGTTCATAGAGAATGGTTTGCAAGATGAAGGCAAGGAGAAGGATATCTTCTCATTCTTGAAAGGAGCGAAGAAAGAGATATTGGTGAATGACTCCTCACATTACCTCATATCCTTTCAAGTACATGAGGAAAATTAATATTATTCTGTGTGTTGGATAATTAATATTACTTTGTAATATATTTTGTGTGTGTGTGTGTGTGTGTGTGTTTAAAAAAGCCCTTTATCTTAACCTAGCTCAAAAGTAACATCTCCCAGATTGAATAAAGGCATGGTTGAGGAATGTGATAGTACCCAACCCCCAAGACATCTGCTCATTCATCCCTCCCAAATGGGACTTTTTCTTCTGTTCTCTCCGTAAATAGAGAGCCAACTTGAGCTAGTTTGACTCTCCCCAAAGGACAAGCCTGCTGTCCTTGCTTTCTAATTAAGATTTGGGGTAATATGATCTCTATAGGGAAGCGAAAACCAAAGAGAAACTGAGTCAAAATTGTAATAGCAGTCTTCCATGGAACAATTGGCATTGTTTGAGTGTGAGTGTGTTGGGGATCAGCCTTACCATAAGATCAATCTCCTTACCAATTAGGATTATCTTACATTTGTCAGGGGAAGTTCCAATGATGTACTGTGAGTTCTATGACAAGGAAGACTAGATTTAAAGGGTCCTGTGAACCTCACCTGGGGTCTTTTGGCAACTGAGACCACTGACCTCACTTTCATGGTTACTGATAGTATAACTAACAAATCACTTAAAACTGTTTGTAACTTCATCTCTCTGAATTTCATGTAGGTCATACAAAATAGCTATCTTTCTCTGTGTCTCCATTCTGCTCTTGCCTAAACTTCTAATTCTCCAGACATTTTCTAGCATGTATATAACAGAAATTGGTTTACTCTGGAAGCTCACTTTGCCTCTGGATTTCTCATAATGGAAGTACCCAAAGTCCTTGAGATATCTACCCCTCATTGGTGAATTGCTCTCATAACCTTTATTTTAAAAAAGGTACATGTTTATCAGAGCACACTTTTGACTCTCCAGACTTTCTCTACTCTGTCCTGGTGTGACTACCCCTCTTTCTTTGTTCCTTAAAGATTTTCTTTTTGTGCTTCTCAACTTTTTTTTTTCAAAATCTGTTTTCTTTGAATATTAGAATATAAGCTCTATTAAAGCAATATCTTTATCTCTGCTTGCATTTATATTACCAGTGCTTAGCCTGCATTTGTATCTGTTGACTGTGTCTAAATGATATTAGATAAAGGGAAGGGGGAAAGAGATACTTGGAGAATAATCCCAATTTGAAGGTGAAGTAGGAATGAAGCCCCCAATCTGAGAGTGTATGGGAAAGGGTGTCAAAGGAACCTGAAGAAAAGATGAAAAATGGTTTGGACTTGTTACTCTGGGATGCCCAAAAAGTTAGAAAGTTTCAAAAAGTATTGTTGTGATGAAGACCCCATTATAACTGTATAACCCAATCATCATGATTTAAAGAATTTCTCCAGTTTTGTTCAGTAGTCTGTTAATAGGAGTTAAGGATATGGGGAAGTGATTAATTAATTAATTTAGGCAGAAGTTGGTAATAAAACAAATAGTCAAGGGAATTATTAGAGAGTATAAAGTTGATGTGATTCACAAAGGGGTTAAACTAGGGAAGGAAAGAAATGTGGGGTTGAGGGAATGGAGAATGTAATAATGAGGATTAACAGAAGACATCAAACATAGAAAAATAAAATTACAAAAGATTATGATCCAATGAGACAATTTTGGAGTTAATGAACACAGAAATGGAAGTCTTTGTGGGTGATGACAAGATCAAGACTGACTGTTTCTGTGTGTAACTGTGATGTAGTTCGGGATTAAGTCATATGGAGTAAGGAGTTTGAAAAACTGGGAAGTTAGGAAATTGAAAGGAAAATTGATATATACTTTGAAGTCTTCTAGCAAGAGATTAGAAGGACTGGTACAGAGAAAACTTGTGTGGCAGGCATTGGACTCATGGAATTAATGGAGAGATATATCCTGGAGGCAGATAATAATAGCAAGCTTGGTTTAGATTGGATTATAAATTTGAGTAGCATGATTTTAAGAGAGTATTAAGTGATAGTATTGGAGGAATTGTCTAAAAGAAGCTAAAGAAAGTAAAGGATATTATGATTCCTATTTCTCACTAATGATTTGGAAGTATAAATGAAAGTGTGAATATAGTGAGGGATCATCAGGAAAGATCTAAGTTAGCAAGTACCAGGAGATGGAAGGATTATGAAAAGAAAAAAAGGCTCTAGGAAAAGAAAATTGTTGTTTATGGAACAGGTTTCCTGTTTGCACAGTGGATGGGGCAATCCAAGTGGAAATGGTATAACATTGAGAGCAATGGAAGTAAAGTTGCAGAAAGGTGAGATAATGGTCTTGTATGTCAGCAAATTGCAGTTAAGAATCAATGGAATATGGAGATCAGAAGAGTGGGAATGGTAGCCACTGATAAATATATCATGAAAGTCCCTATAATTGGAGAGAGTTCTATTGAGAAAAATAAGTAATTACATTATTCAAGGTATTTCCTTGAATGAATGGCAGATGATCTATGTTGTGATCTATGAGAAGCAAAGGCATTCACCTCAGAAAAGATAGGGGCAGGAAAATATATGGCTTAAAGAAGTCTCTTCAAGTGTAAATGGGTGGTTTTGTAAGGCAGGCCAGGTGGAAAAATCAAGAGAGTGACCTTTATTAGATAATGGCTTATGGAGAACTGGAAAAGACTAAGTCAAAGACAAAGACAGAAAAGCTGGTATCAGGGGTTCCAAGCTAGGGATCAGGCACTAGTAAGGACCTCAATCAATGAATCAGAGAACTTCATTACTTAGTCATGCTTCTACCTTTAGTATTATATATTCAGAAGACTTCATTTATTAGCAGTGTTATTGAAAGTGATTCCTAATGATTGGTTAAAAACAAAGTTTAATGTGCTTTTTCTTATCTTTTCAAAATATATGACAAGCATTTAAGCATATGAAACAAAAACTAATGAATAATTGAATTTTCAAGAGAAAAATATAATAGTACATATGTATCTTCACCATTCTACTTTAGACCAACAAAGTTCACTATATGTGATCAAATAATTCCTAAATATGAAATGCCTCATGTCTTTTTTATCTGTATTTTGGCTTTCACTTTGATTACATTCAAAAATTACCACATGATACACTTATCTGTATTGTGATAGAAATAGGATATCTTGCTTTATTTGGAATCCCTAAGGCTTTGCTTCAAAATCTATTTCTTATACTCTACAAATTGTGACTCTTTCAGATTCAAAATTTCCTTATATGCAGAATGGAAATAGCAATGTGCATATAACATAATTGTTACAGTAAATGAGAAATTATATATTAATGTACATTAACAACATTAAAATACTAAATGTCTGCTACAATCCACAGTTATACAAGAAAAGTTACTATTCACATTTGTTGAGCCAGATATTCAATTACCAGACATTTACCCCTAAGATGTCAATAACTTTTTATACATATCAAAATGTACATAGCAGCAATTTTTATAATAGCATAATATTGGAAGCAAAATAACTTATCAATTAGTAAGTGGCTGAACTTAGTTCATACATTGGTTGAGCATAATCTGATACATGTAAATGATGTGATATTATCTAATAAAGAACGTCTGATAGGAAGAATTCAGAGAAATGTGGGGAAAGACTTGTATGAATTAATTTAGTATTAACAAAGCAGAATAAGGGGTAGCTGGGTGACACAGTAGATAGTGCTCTATTATTGAACTCAGGAGGACTTGAATTCAAATCTAGTCTCAGACACTTAACACTTCCTGACTGTGTGACCTTAGGCAAATCACTTAACCCCAATTGCCTCAGGGGAAAAAAGCAGAACAAGGGAATGACATAAACACAGTCTTTAAAAATGTGAATAAAGAGTGGAATAAATAACAAGAGAATTCAGCTGATGAATAATGCTTCTGAAAAGTTGATATTTGAAAACACTACCTTTTGTCACAATATGATAGATTGTAGGTGCATAATATTATACATTCTAGTTCATGACTGTTTGATCCTTTGATTTTTGTCTAAATATTGTTACTAAAGAGGAGGTGTGTGTGTGTGTGTGTGTGTGTGTGTGTGTGTGTGTGTGTGTTACTGGTCTTTTCAGAAGTCTTAATATTAAAAGTTTGCATGAAAACCATCTCTCTTGGCCAAGGCAGGAGAATGAGCTGCCCAAATATAAAGAAAATATAAAAAAAAATAAGCCAAATAATGGAGAAGAAACTATTGAATGACATGCAACCCTGCACAATAAATAGCATGTGCTAAATTAGAAACATAAAATCCCAGTGTTCATGTCCTTACAACTTCATCAATTCTGTTACATGGAAAGAAGTTAAACTCATCCAACTGAAAACTCCAAGTGGATATTCATTTCTCAATTGGTAAATGGCTGAGCATAGTTTGACACACTGGTATTAAAATGGTTTGATACATTGATACAAAAAGTATCAAAGCATTCAAATGAATAGATATATTTGAAGTTTCAGTATGGTAATTTTAGCTTTTTCTTTTTTTTCCCTTTCCAAATCTACATAGTGGTTGCTGTATCTATGAAATTAAACTTGGAAATCATTAGAAGTCTCCCTGTTCTTGTTTCTTTGGAGACACTTTCCTTCACTAAACAGTTATATTTTAAACAAATTTATATGCTGCAAAAATTAAAATGAAAATACAAACAAAACTTGAAATGTAGACAGAACAAACCCTCTAAGCAATTTCTATCAGATATAAGATGTTAACAAAATTCTATATTTTTATGGATTTTAATGATCTTTCTCTTCTCATATTTTTCTTCATTCTTACATAAAAACTAAATTTTGCATGAGTTCCTAATGGTCTCAGTTTTGATCCAGACTAGGATCAAACAAGGAAGGCCTTGGTCTTCCTATGCTCAATGATTCTCCCATGCATTATAGGTATTTCTTAATAAATGTTTTATTATTTGAATTTTATTGGTTTTTATACTCCACTTATCTCTCCCCTTCTAAATGGAACATGATTATGTAACTTTCTGGAATCCTTTTCATTTCTGCCACTTGGGCTACTAATCTTGATTTTTTTCATTCCCTTGTGAGGACCTAGAAGAAATCTCCTGCAGTTCTGAATTTTCCACTGATTCTAGATGACACTTAGATGTTGCATAGTTGTTCCTTCTACTATTTCAGTGGTGTCCTTCATTTACTCTATGTTCAGTCAATTGATTTATTTTCTGCTCTTTCATTTTGCTCTTTTATTTTTCTATTACATTTCTCACATCTTGTCTCTTTCCTCATTCTTGTTCCATATCTGAAATGTATTCCTCCACTTTGATCTCTTAGAATCCTTATTTTTTGTTGTTTTTATTGTTGTTTCAATGCTCACCTCAAGTGCTAGTTTTTCTGGAAATCTTTTTTTTTTTATCCCCTAGATGTTAAAATCCTTCCTTTCTGGAAATTACTTTACATTTACCTGTGGTTGTAAACACTAAATCTACCAATATCCAAAGCATTTCTAGAGAATGGCTGTCAGTTCTGTTTCTCTGCATATTTCTATTCTCTTTGTATTCCCGCAAACAACATGCCATCTTTGTTGAATTGAATTGAATTGCATTGAAATGAAATATCACATATTGAGGTTAGTAGCCTTTTTTTTTAGATCAATGAAATGTTTTGCAATGGAATTTTGTGAGGTTGTCTAAACTTCACTGAACTTTGGTTGATCTATCAAAAGTTAAAGCCTAAAGTATGTTCACCTGCTTTTTTAATCTTCCTACTTCTGGATTACATTTATTCTGGCTTCAAGTGCTGAGAACCTCCTTCTTCCATTATTAATTTAATGTATTTGCAAGCATATATTGTGTGATTTCAAAATCACATTTGACCTCAACTAATTCCAGTTTTGCTTCATGCCTTTGATCTTTCTCTTTGGTTTTCTCAGGCTCTTGTTGTCTACCTAAACTTGAACTACCTTCACCAAAAAGTTAAACACACTGTCTTGCATGAATTTAATTACATATTTTCTTACTTGGTCCCTTCTTATGTTTTGAAGTTTACATTATTTTGGCTCAAAAATTGTATCTTGTAATTTCTATGTTTTTCTTAAACACATAAGACCATATTATTTAGAACTGGAAATGATTTTAAAGATCATTCAGTAAAACCACTATATGTATTTATTTTTTATAAAGTACTGCTAATACTGTGATGATTATTTTTAATATTACACTCACTGTACAATTAATACACATCTATTCAGTATTTATTGTGCCAAGCACTGTGCTAAAATGTGTAGCAGATATAGTCCAGTTTGTATTCCGTTGTGGAAAAAAAAACAAAATTCAATACTTTTCCAATGAAAAAAAGGCATATTTCCATATCTCTTCTTTGAGCCAAAATTGATCATTATAATTCAAAAGTTTGGAGGCTTTATCTTATGCTTATTTTCATTAATGCTTTCCCAATCTTTACATTTATTATTTCCTTATTTCTGCTTATTTCCCAGCACAAATTCATAGAGTTCTTCCTGTTTGTCTAAATTCCTCAAATTCAGCATTTTTATTGTACAATATACTACTACATCTCTTTTCCATTTATTTTGAAATAGATATTCTATTTTTTTCTTTCTGTATATATTTTTGTCTATGTCTTTTTTTGCCTCTCTCTCTCTGTTCCTTATGTCTCTGTTTGTCTGTCAGTCTTTCCATCATCAGTATTCTTCCCAGGGTCCCACCTCTTTCCCTTCTTAATGAGCCATCCAAAAGTTTTCTTTTTCTGGATTCATCAAGGGTGTGTGAGTGGGTGGATTTTTCTTTTATCTAGTCTTTGCAACTATGATAATTATTCATAATTTTGCACCATTATTTTATATATTTGTAATGTTTTTATGCTATATTATTTTCTTGATTCTGTTTGATTCACTTTGCATCAATCCATATAAATATTTCCATATTTTTCTGTATTTGTTATATTTACCTTTTCTTACAGCACAATAAGAAGTCATTTTGGTTGTCCATCAAAATATGTTAAAACATTCTCTATCTAATGGCCATCTGTTTTGATGAGCATACATTTTGTTTTGTTTTATATATATATATATGTAGCAAATCACAAAGAGCAAAGTCCATAGGCAGTTCGACTCACATAAGCCCTTCTGTGAAAGCCTCTTGAAATCAAAGAACAATGAGGCTGTGACCATATTTAAAAAGGGAGTTTCTTTCTCCTCTATTTCCCCAAAAAGAGAATTTAATTACCTCCTGTGGCAATAAGATGAAAAGTCTATTTGGGAGGAAAATGGATGAGGAGAGCCAGCCAACCAGTTAGAAGCACTATGGCAACTGCTGTCATTTACTACTGCTATGCCTGTGAACTTGATGGAGAGAATAACAGACATAAGGAGATAGTATAGTCTTTGTCTGTTTAAAGTGAATTATTATGGTGAAACTTCTAGTTGTTTCCTATTGTGTTCTGCACCATCCGATGAATCTACTTTCTATTTTTGTTTGTTTGCTTCTTTTTAATGTGTCTACATTCTGTCTTATCCATGTTCTTAGAAAGATTTATTTTATATATTTGGGTATATGTATATATGTAATTACAGAGATTAAAGGAAATGGTAGTGGGAAGGTACAGCTGCTATGGGAGACACAGAGAAAAGGAAAAAGAAAGAGAGAGGGAAAGGGGGAAGGAGAGAGGAAGACACAAAGGGAGGAAAGAAACAAAGACAGAGACAGAAAGAGACACAGAGAGAGAGAGTAGGAGGAAAGGAGAGTAGGAGGGAGGGATGGAGCAGGAAAAAAAAGGAAGGAGAAGGAAGAGGAAGAGGAGGAGTTGTAAGAGTAGGAAGAGGAGGAGAAGAGAACCTTGGTGTTAAGCCTTAATCAAAGAAATTTCACTGAAAAGCAATATTAATACCCAAAATAGGTTTAACAATAATTAGTTCACTTTAACCAGGGTTATAATAGGCTCTGTGAGGTCCATGTGGCTTAGGGAGATTGAACCATAAAAAAGCAAAATAAACTTACTCTGAATCCTGCCATCCCCCATCTCTCCCTTCCCAATGGCAAATTTCCTAACATTTAAATAGAGTTTTGGCTTTCTGTCTAAATTTATAGTTATAATTAATTCTAGATGAATTCTGACCCCTTTGCTATTGAGGCAAAATTCAGATGACCATAAATGTTTGAGTAAAAAGCAAGCAGAGTAAATTAGATTTATTTCATGCAAATAGTCTTCTATCTTCCCCTTCTCTTCCATGGTTCATTCCAATTTTCTCTTCTTTTTTGTAGGTTTCCCTTATTATGATTCTTTCTGGATCAAGAATTTGTATGTCTATTACTTTTTTTTTTCCTTGGCTAAACCTTTGAAATCTCTGACTCCTTATTTTATACAATTTCCTCAGAGAATGACTCCCTCTCTCAATCAAAAGAGACTTCTGCTTGCATGAATTGAAATGTCTTTAGATCATTCAAGGTTATGTAAAGATCTTATTCATGTTGATTTTCTGATTGATTGATTTAATCAATGTGCATCATGAAGGTAATTACTTATTTTTTAATGCTATAGGAGGGTAATCAATGAAATCCCATCATTAAAGGGGAAAGAAAAAAATCACATAAATTCATGCTTCATAACCCTCACCCCCAGTCCTACCCCAATCTTGATAAAAAGAATGCATTAAGCAATGCTATGCAAGGGGAAAAGAAATTTTGAAAGCAAGATCTTCCTTGGATACCTTCCTTTTGAAGAATACTCTTTTCTCTCCTGGGCAGCTTGAAGTTATTCATCTTTGAATCTTCTCCCTCCCTGCAAAGTCCTGCAAATGGTCAATGTAGAAGGCAATAGTCTTGCGAAAAGTCATATTTATAAGTACACCTGAAGGAAAAAGTTAGGAAAGACTGATTCTTCCTTCACAAGTATAAGGTCCAAAGGGATTAAGTAGATACTTCTCCCATTAACTAATGGCAGCATTAGTTAAAATGCTTCCAACCATTGTTAGAAATATTTCAGTCAATACTTCAATAAACATTTATTTAAAAAAAAATCTATGTTAAACTATGGGGATACAGATTTAAAAACAGAGGCCCTGTCCTTAAGGAATTTACACTTTAATGGGAGAAGACAATACACAATAAATAATTTGCAAGAAGGGGAATAGGTAAAGTCAAAAAAAGTAAAAAAAAAATACATTCAGCTGAGAGAGAAACAGTATAAATAGCACATTACTTTTTGTATTTTATATTTTTGCAGCATATATTCCAAAGTTTAGTAATTTTTCTCACATTATTCCAAACTGTTTTCTAGAATAATAAACCATATTCACACCTCCTCAAATAGAATATAATGTCCCTGTTTTTCTGCAGACACTGCAACACTTACTTGCCATCTTTTTTTTTTTAATATTTGTCAATTTGATGGGAAATCCATTGTTTGGGGCAATAGAAAATTTAAACTCAAAGTTCAATGGGTTGTTTTTAACCTCTTTATTTCCAGTCTGGTATAACTTTTTTTCTTATTTTTTTATGTCCCATTATGTTGCATTTGCTTTCTAAACTCCTTTCCAACTACTCCCCCCTTAATTAATTCATTCACCTCACTATTTTTATTGGATTATGTTTAATTGTTTTTATTAAACATTGCTTTATGATTCATTTTTGGAGATGAAAATTAGAGCAAAGGGTCAAAACCATGGGAGAGATTAAAAAACAGAAAAAAGAAGTGAACCTAGCATGTGTTAATTTATATTCAGTCTCCCTAGATCTTTTTCTGGATGCAGAGGACATTTTCTATCCAAAGTCTTTTAGTATTACTTTGGATCACTGAACCACTGAGAAGAACCAAGCTATTCACAGTTGATTATCACACATTTTGCTGTCATTGTGTACAAGGTATTCCTGGTTCTGCTTATTTCAACATCACTTCCTGTTAATCTTTCCAGGCTTTTCTATAATCAGCTTGTTCAACATTTTTATAGAACAATAATATTCCATTATTTTCATGTACCACAGTTTATTCAGCCATTCCACAAGTGATGAGCATCCATTCCTTTTTAAATTCTTTACTATTATAAAAAGAGCTGCTACAAACATTTTTGCACAGGTCCATTCTTTCCCCACCTTTATTTCTTGGAGATACAGACCCGTAATTGCAGTGCTGGGTCAAAGGGTATACACAGTTTGATAGCCCTTTGGGCATAGATCCAGATATTTCTCCAAAATGGTTGGATTATTTTACAACTCCACCAAGAATGCATTAGTATACCAGTTTCCTCACATTCTCTCCAACATTTATCATTATCCTTTTCTGTTATTTTAGCCAATCTGAGAGGTGTGATGTGGTAGAGTGAAACAGAGTTGTTTTAATTTGCATTTCTCTAATCAGTAGTGTTTTAGAGGATTTTTTTTTCATATAACTACAAGTGGTTTTAATTTCACCATCTGAAAATTCTCTATTTATATCCTTTGACCATTTATCTATCAATTAGGGAATGACTTATATTGTTACAAATTTGACACACTTCTTTATATATTTTAGAAATGAGACCTTTATCAGAAATAATATCTGTAATTATTTTTTCCCTTTTTAAGCTTGTTTCTGCTGGGGTTATTTGTGCAAAATCTTTTTAATTTAATGTCCTCAAAGCTGTCCACCTTGCCTTTAATAATGTTCTGTAGTTATTTGGTCATAAATTTCTCCCTTCTCCAAAAATCTGATATATAAATTATCCTTTGTTCTTCTAATTTGTTTATGATATCATTCTTTATGCCCAAACCATGTATATATTTTGACATTATTTTGGTATGAGTTGTGAGTTATAGGTGTATGTAATGACATATTATTTTCCAGTTTTCCCATCAATTTTTGTCAAATAATGAGTTCTTATTCCAAAAGCTGGAGTTTGGAGATTTATCAAATACTAGATTGCTATAGGTCTTGATTATTGTGTTGTGTGTATCTAATCTATTCCACTGATCCAAACTTCCATTTCTTAGTCAGTACCAAATGGCTTTCATTACTTATGCTTTATAATATAGTTTTAGGTTTGATACTGCTAAGTAAACATCCTTTGTAATTTTTTTATTCTCTTGATATTCTTTATGTTTTGTTCTTCCAGATGAGTCCTGCTATTATTTTTTCTAATTACATAAAATACTATTTTGACAGTTTGATTTTTATGGCAACACACATGTAGACCAATTTAGGCAGATTTGTCATTTTTATTGCATTAGCTCAGCCTAGCCATGAACAATTAATATTTTTCCAATTGTTTATATCAGATTTTATTTGTGTGATTTATTTATTTCATTTTGTAACTGTGTTCATATAATTCTTGGGTTTGTCTTGGCAGGGAGACCCCCAACCACCTTATTTTGTCTACAGTAATTTTAAATGGAATTTATCTATCTCTTGTCAGTAATATACAGAAATGCTGATGATTTGTGTGGGTTTATTTTATATGCTGCAATTTTGCCAAAGCTATGAATTGTTTCCAGTAAATTTTTGGATGATTTTTTAGGATCCTCTAAGTATATCATCATAACATCTGTAAAGAGTGAAATAACATTTCCTCAGTGCCCATTCCTTTAATTTCTTTTTCTTTTCTTATTGCTAAAGCTAAAAGTGCAATGTTGTATAATGGTGGTGATAATGAATATCCTTTATTCACCCCTGATCTTATTGAGAATGAAACCAGCTTCTCCCCATTACAAATAATGCTTGCTGTAGGTTTTAGATAGATACTGCTATTTTTATTTAATTTTTATTTTCAAAAAATACATATAGATAATTTTCAGCATTCACTTTTACAAAACATTGTGCTCTAAATTTCTCCCTCCTTTCTCCTTTTTCCCCTTCCCTAGATGGCAAGTGATCCAAAATATGTTAAACATGTGCAATTCTTTTATACATATTTCCACAAATATCATGCTACCCAAGAGAAATCAGATCAAAAAAGAAAAAAAAAAGAGAAAATAAAATGCAAGCAAACAACAAAAAGAGTGAAAATACTATGTTGTGGTCCACATTCTATTTCCACTATCCTCTTTCTGCGTGCAGATGGATTTCTTCATCACCAGACCATTGGAAGCAGCCTGAATCATTTCATTGTGGATGAGAGCCATGTCCATTAGAATTGATCATTGTATAGTCTTGTTGCCTTGTATAATGATCTCCTGGTTCTGCTCATTTCACTTAGCATAAGTTCATGCGGTTCTCTCTGAAATCATCCTGCTGGTCATTTTTACTGAACAATAATATTCCATAAAATTCATATACCATAATTTATTCAGCCATTCTCCAATTGATGGGCATCCATTAAGTTTGCAGGTTCTTGCCACCATAAAAAGGGCTGCCAGAAACATTTTTACACATGTGGATTACTTTCCCTTCTATATGATCTCTTTGAAGTACAAGCCCAATAAAAACACTGATGTATTTTGATCAGTTTGATTCCCTTTGGGCATCGTTTCAAATTGCTCTCCAGAATAGTTGATCAATTCATAGGTCCACCAACATTGTATTAATGTCCCAGTTTTCCCACATCCCCTCCAACCTTTGTCATCATATTTTCCTGACATCTTAGTCAATCTGAGAGGTGGTATAGTGGTACCTCAGACTTCTCTAAATTTGCATTTCTCTGATCAATAATGATATAAAGCACCTCTTCATATGACAAGAAATGGTTTTAATTTTTTCATCTGAAAATTGCCTGTTCATATCTGTGACCATTTATCAATTGGAGAGTGGCTTGAATTCTTATAAATATGAGACAATTCTCTATATATTTTAGAAATGACACTTTTATCAGAACCCTGGTATGTAAATTCCCTTCCAGTTTATTGCTTTTCTTCTAATCTTATCTGCATTGGTTTTGTTTGTACAAAAAAAATAAAAACTTTTTAACTTAATATAATCATAATTATCCATTTTGAATTCAATAATTAACTTAACTTCTCCTTTGGCCACAAATTCCTTGCTTCACAGATTTGAGAGGTAAACTATTCTTTGTTCTTTTAATTTGCTTATAATATCACTTTTTATGTGTAAATCATGAACTCATTTCGATCTTATCCTGGTATAGGGGGTTAGATGCAGGTCAATTCCTAGTTTCTGCCATACTAATTTCCAATTTTTCCAGGACTTTTTGTCAGTGTATTCTTATCCCCAAGGGGAGGTCTTTGGATTTGTCAAACACTAGCTTATTAGAGACATAGACTATTGTGTCCTGTAAACCTCAGCTGAATTCCACTTATTGACTACTCTATTTCTTTGCCACTATCAACTATTTTTGATGACTGCTGCTTTATAATATAGTTTTAAGTCTGGTATAGCTAAGTCACCTTCATTTGCATTTTTCTTTACTTCCCTTGAAATGCTTCATCTTTTGTTCTTCCAGATAAATTTTGTTATTATTTTTTCTAGCTCTGTAAAATAATTTCTTGGGAGTTTGACTGGTATCACACTAAATAAGTAGATTAATTTAGCTAGTGTTGCCATTTTTATTATATTAGTGTGGTCTACCCATGAGCTCTTTATATTTTTCCAAGAGATTAAATATGACTTTATTTTTGTGGAGAGTGTTTTATAATTGTGTTCATAGTTCCTAACTTTGCCTTGGCAGGTATAATCCCCGATATTTTATATTATGTACAATTATTTTAAATGGAATTTCTCTTTGTATCTCTTGCTGCTGCACTTTTTTAGTAATGAATAAAAATGCTGATGATTTAATGTGCATTTATTTTGTATCTTGCAACTTTGGTAAAGTTCTGAACTATTTCTAGTAGGTTTTTAGTTGATTCTTTAGAATTCTCTAATTATACTATCATATTATCTGCAAAGAATGATGATTTGGTTTCCTCACAAGCTACCCTAATTCCTTTTATCTCTTTTTATTCTCATGTTGCCAAAGCTAACATTTTTAATACATTATTGAATAATAAAGATGATAGTGGGTAACCCTGATTCACCTCTGATTTTATTGGGAATGGTTCTAGTTTATCCCTATTAGATTTAATATCTGCTGATAGTTTTAAATAGATGGTATTGATTATTTTAAGGAAAAATCCATTTATTTCCATACTTTCTAGTGTTTTTAATAGGAATCAGTATTGGATTCTGTCAAATGTTTTTTTCTGCATCTATTGAAATAATCATGATTTTTGTCAGTTTGGTTATTGATATAATCAATTATGTTAATACTTTTCCTAATATTGAACCAGCCCTGAATTCCTGGTATAAATCCTACTTGGTTGGAACTATGCTCAAAAAGTTATCAAACTGTGCATACCCTTTGACCCAGCAGTGTTTCTATTGGGCTTATATCCCAAAGAGATCTTACAGGAAAGAAAGGGAACCACATGTGCCAGAATGTTTGTGGCAGCCCTTTTTGTAGTGGCTAGAAACTGGAAACTGAATGGATGCCCATCAATTGGAGAATGGATGAATGAATTATGGTATATGAATGTTATGGAATATTATTGATCTATAAGAAACAACCATCAGGGTGATTTCAGAGAGGCCTGGAGAGACTTATATGAACTGATGTAAGTGAAATGAGCAGAATCAGGAGATCATTATACACAGCAACAAGACTATACAATGATAAATTCTGATGGACATGGCTCTCTTCAATAATACTTGGTACATATATGCTTAGTATTGGTGTTACTTCATTATTTCCTATAACCTTTATCAAGATATACTTTCTCTCCTTAACTCTTTCAATAAGATTTATTTCTGCTTTTCCTTTATCTGAGATCAGAATTGCTATCCCTGCTTTTTTTTTGTTTCAGCTTAAGCATAATAAATTCTATTCTACCTTTTACCTTTACTCTGTGTCTCTCTGTGTCAAATATGTTTCTTGTAAACAACATATTATAAAATTCTGTTTTTTAATCCACTCTGCTATTTGCTTCTGTTTTTTGGGGGGAGAGTTCATTCCATTCTCATTAAGAGTTTTGATTACCAGTGCTGTATTTCCCTTTAGCCTGTTTTCTCCCCTCTATGTACTGTTCCCCTTTCTACTCTTTCCTTAGTCTTGTATTTTTTATCCATCTCACCCATGACTTTATCTTCTATCCACTCTTCCCTCCCCTCCTCTGCTTGCCCTTTTCTCTTATCTTTTTCTCCTAGTGTTTCTGTCCTTGCTTCTATCCTGTCTCTCCCTTTTCTTTTCCTTTTTCTTCTACATCTTTATAGGAATAAATAAGCTTCTGTATTTAACTGAATGATTAAGTTATTCCTTCTTAGAGCCAAGAGTGATGAGATCAAGCTTCAGATAATCCTCATTCCCCTCCCTCTTTTCCCTGGATTATAATAGTTCTTTTGAGCCTTTTGGTGTAAACCAATTGTCCTATTATACTTTCCCTTTCCTTTTTTCATGTACAGACTTTTTGCACTACTTAATGTCTTTTTCTTTGACCTCATCACATCAGAATCCATTCACAACCACACCATCAGTTCATATGATGACCCCATTTGTTTTCCCCAGCGTCAGATACACTTCTCAAAAATTACATATATTGTTTTATCATTTAGGGATATAAACAGTTTAACCTTTAAATATATATTTCCCCTGTTTACCTTCCTATGGTTCTCTTGAGTCCTGTATTTGTAAATTGAATTTTTCTCCTTAGGTCTAGTTTTTTTCCAATAGAAATGATTGAAAATCTCTTACTTCCTTGAAGCTCCATCTCCTCCCCTGACAGATAATGCTGAGTCTCTCAGGCAAGATAATTCTGAATTATCTTGGTTGTAACCCCAAGTTCTTTGCTTCCAGGCCCTCAGATTCTTTCCTGTAGAAGCTGTCAGATCCTGAGTAGTCCTTGCTTCTTCAATTGTTTTTGTCTGACAGCTTGTGGTATTTTTTCCTTGAGATAGTAGTTTTGAAGTTTTGCAACAATGTTCCTTGGGATTTCCTCATTGGATCTCTTTCCAGACGTGATACATGAATTCTTTCGATGATTATTTTCCACTCTGCTTATAGAATATTGGGGCAGTTTTCCTTAAAGACCTCTTGTTAAATGCTAACCAGGTTCTCTTTTTGGTTATGCCCTTTAGGCAGGCCAATAATTTTTACATTGTCTCTTCTGAATCTATTTTCCAGGTTGGCTGTTTTGCAAGATTTTTTTTCCAATTTTTCGTTCTTTTTAGTTTGTTTGCCTCACAAAGTCATTAGTTTCCATTTTTCCTGTTCTAGTTTTTAATTTTTGATTTTCTTCTTTGATTATCTTTTGTATCTTTTTTCCCATTAGGTTTATTCTGCTCTTTGAGTAGTTGTTTTCTTCAGATAATTTTCTCTCTTTTTCCAAACAGCTAACTTTCTCATTTTTTATTATGCATTTATTATTTTCATTTTGAAGTCTTTTAAGAGCATTTGCAAGAAACCCATTTGGGCTTGAAATCAGTTTATCTTCCTCTTGGAAATTCTTCTGTGGACATCTGTCCTCTTCTGAGTTTGTGTTTTCGTCTTCTCTGTCACCATAATTGCTTTCCATGGTCAAAGTTCTTTTCTGTTTATTGCTCATTTTCACTCCTATTCTTTTGAAGTTTCCTCTTTTTTTAAATTTTAAGGTGGAGCTCTGCTCCTGGGGTAAGAGTGGCACTATCCCAAGATTCCTGTGCAACTCTGATGCTTGGCTTTTAGCACAGGACTGCCTTTGAACACAGGAAAGGAGGCACTTTGCCTTAAAATATGTTTTCAGTGAGAAAGCTGCTCTTCATAGACAAAATATTTTGAATATTATTCTTACTTCATTCTGAAGAAAATAAAAAAAGGCATTTGCTTAGGAGGAGATAAAATTGCAGATGGAGAGGCAGGTGGGATGAGACCTATGTAACATAGCTCTCATGCTTTATTTTGACTGCCAGAAAGAGCTGGTGATGATACCCTATAAATCCAAGGAAACGTATAATATGAGGAAAATTGATTTTTAAAACAATGTTATGGTTTCCCCCAATTACCTGTTAAAACAAGTTTAACATTTTAAAAAAAGATTTTAGTACTAAATCTTATCTTTTCCTATTCTCTCTATCTCTTCCCACTCCCTGATATAGTAAACACTTCAATATAGTTTATACTTGTGCAATTATTTCAAACATTTCCATATTAGTCATTTTGTACAAGAAGATAAAAAAAGCATATTGTATTCAGAAAATATCAGTTCTTTCTCTGGGAGTTTGATAGCCATCATGAGTCTTCTGCGATCTTTTATCATTATAATGCTGAAAACAACTGAGTCATTCACAATTCTTCATCCTATATTCCTGTTAATGTGTACAATATTCTCCTAGTTCTTCACTTTTCACCAGGTCATATAAGTCTTTTTGAATTTTTCTGAAATCATTCTGATTATCATGTCTAATAATACAGGAATATTCTATCACAATTTTATACCACTACTTTTTAACATTCAACAATTGAAGGGTATCCCCTCACTTTCCAATTCTTAGCCACCACAAAAAGAATTGCTATAAATATTTTTGCATAAATATATATTCTTTCTCTCTTTTAAAATTCTCTTTATATCTAGACCCATAAGTTGTTTAGCTGTATTAAAGGGTGTGCACAGTTTTATAACTCTTTGGGCATAATTCCAAATTGCTTTCCTGAATGTTTGGATAAATTAACAACTCTACCAACAGTACATTTGTGTACCAGTTACCAGTTTCCCTTTTACATTTATCATTTTTTCTTTTTTGTCATGTTAATCAATATTATAGGCTTGAGACAGTACCTCAGAATTGTTTTAATTTGCATTTCTCTCACCTCATCAGTGGTTATTTAGAGCATGTTATTCATATCACCATAGATACTTTTGATGAAATAGAGATTATTTGTAATGAGGAACAACAATTAAGCTCATCTGTGCATCTTGTAAGAGTATAAAGAACAAGGGTTTTAGAGACTGAAGACCTGGATTCATAGCCTGAACTAGCATTGACTACCTCTGTGACTTTGGGCACATTATTTAACTTAATTGAGGTTTACTTTTTTTAGCTATGTGAGAAAAGCTGTTAGAATAAATGGCCTCTGAGTTTCCTTTTACCTAAGGATATATCACTATGAAAAATAGTGTTGAAAGAACTATTGAGAAGAACACAAATGATGAAGAATCACCATTTGGTTCCCCTGTTGCAGTCCTACAATGGTGAAACAGTGGTTAAAGGAGTATTTTTTACATATTTTAAATTAAATTTTATTGGACATGCATTTCAGAGTAGCAGGTTTTAAACATTTATCAGAACAATTCTGCTTTTATTATATAAAAACTCTCATTAGAATTTATTCTTTCAAGAGACTTCTACACATACAACCTACCTCAGACTTCTTGCTGTAAGAGGAAAAAAATTGAAATGAAAACCTTATAAAAGTAAATATTGAAAACTATCCTTAGGTATTATTAAGTAGGAAAAATAATTCATTAGAGAATTACTCAATCATTCCTAACAATACTACCAAGAAAACTTTTTAAACAATAGCATACTAGACATTATATATTTTTGGGTTCTTCAAAAAATAGATAATATTTAAAGGAGTGTTTTTACGCCTAATCAGGAAATATACCCTATCAGTGAATATCATTATTTTCTTTAGATGCTGAAAAAATACAGAATACCTGTAGCTATTAGTTTTCCTTAGCAAATAAACTATTATTTCATCATCAACAAAATACCTTCTATGGGAAGTCCTTTTGAAAATGCACATCAAAACCACTCTATTAGTCAAGAAATTTCTTGGGAAATTAAGTATCTGAGACATATAGAAGTGGATATAAAATTACATAGCATTAAGTATTAGAAAATAAGTTTCATTCTAGGTCATTATGGTTTCATCCTCAAAACTACATCTTCTTCATTAATCCATATTGAACCTTCTCTCCTGATTTATTTTTATTCCTATTGAAACTGTCATGTTTTGAGTTTTAACTAAGTGATTATAAAGGAACTAATCCCAGTTGAGTCACATACTGATGCATATATCTGCATGAGATAAATAATGCAAAAATGAGAACTTATCTTATAATCAAATGCAAAAATAAAGACTAGAAGAGATTGACCTGCGGTACATAGATTGTAAGTTTTAGAACAGCCATTCAAAACTAAAATTCCCTACTCTGAGTGCTTTTCCACTAAATATTGTATGTCAATTTTTTTTAATTTCTCAATTAATTATTAAATTATCTTTAATATATTTTTATATACAAGATATATATATTTAAACATTTCTGTTCCATGAATAACTGGAGAGTTACCTAACATGATCAATAACTGAATCAGAATATTTTTAAAAATCAATATATTTTTATCAATATACTAAATTAATAAAATGAAGTACCATAGATTAAAATTTTAAGTCTTTGATTTAAATTTACTAAATTATCCTTTTAAGTTTGACTTCAGAGATTTACCTATATAATAGTCCTTATAACAAAGAACCCATTTTTGTCATTATTATTTGTTTATTTTGTTTTTTTAGTGAAATGAAAACTCATTATGAGCAAATGAATATGAGAATATAGGGCTGTAGTGTAAGAGACAAAGTGTGAAAGACACGGTAGATAAAAAGTCACTTTTTTCATTGCACTAATAAGTCTACATCTGTGCTATAGGATTTATTTCTGGATACATTTTATGAAGAACATTGGAAAACTCTAGAACAATAAAGGGAAGGCAAGCATGATGGTAAAAGGCCTCAAGATCTTGCAATGTAAGGATCAATTGAAGTTTGAGGTTGTTAAGGCTAGAAAAGAAAAAAAGAGAAAGAGCATGAAAGATGTATGATGTATTTGGAGGACTGACAAAGCAGATGTAGGTACAATTAGTGAAAGTGATAAAGATGCAAGCTTGAATTTAAAATAAAGGGGGAAAATGATTTTCTAAAGAATGAATTAATGATTAAGTGAGCAAGATGTTGAAAGGTGATAAGTTCCTCTTCACCTGATGCCTTCTACCAAAATCTTGATGACCACTTTATGGAATATTCATTTTAGTTGGCCCCCAATGGGAAGAAAGGAATAAGTATTTATATAATATTTAATATGTACTATTCCTCTGTTAAATGTTTGAAAAAGAAATCACTCCATTTTATGTTCTCAACAATCCTACAAGGTTGAAATTTTTTATTTTCATTTTACAATTAGACAAAGTGAGGGAAATAGAGGTTTAGTGATGTGATCAGGGTAACAAAACTTATAAATGTCTTACTGGATTTAAACAAAAGTCCTTTACATTTCTGAGAATATATAATTTAGTAAGGGTGGAAATGGAATTTAATTGTCTTTAGCCTTAATACAACTCTTGCAATTTAGCTATGTTTCTTTTCTCCTTGAATCCAATAGGCTGTGCATTATCTATCAGTATAAAGAAAAAAATGCTGAAGTACATAAATGTTTAATTACAATAATCATTCTTCTCACTTCTGGGATCATAAGCCTTACCATGAAGAAGTTCCTTCAGTATACATCAACAAGACAGTCATTTTTTTTATGAGTCAAAGGCCCTTGCATATAGAATCCTATTTATCAATGGCAGTTAATGTGATAGTCTTATAACTGATTTAGTAGTTATTAATTTTATTGTTTACATCATTTAAAAACTGTTTATTGGTATAGCTTAAAAGGAAAACAATGTCCCTAATGATGTTTTCTTTGGTAAAGAGGCAGTATTTTGAAAAGTACTTTGCTGTGCAATTTATTTATTCAACATTATTCACTGACAGCATGATTTGCCATGTCATTTCTTTCTACTTAGGCAAATAAATCCACAAGAATAATATTTATTTTTATTGAAATATACAGATTAAAAAAGGATTATTAAATGCACACAAGACAGTAATGCATAATGTGGTTTATGACAAAATTTACTGTAACCTTAATTTTAATTTTATCAAATACATAGACATATTTCATAATCTGATTATACATATAACAATCCATATCTTTGATAATTGAGTTGTGTGTGCAAATGTAATCACCTTAATGGTATAAAAATTTGATGATGTCTTACAGATTAGATTTAACTTTTCCTGTGCTTTAAAACAATACAAAGAGCTTGGGGGGAAAATCTATTAATATGATATTGTTTCAAAAGACAAGATACAAAGACTAGCTCCTGAGACTATGAAATTACTGTATATGATGGCAGGTGTGGTAGTTGGAGAAGCTTCAACTTTTCAGCTACCAAAGCAGAGAGAAATCAGCTTACATTTTTTGTATGTGAGTGTGTACTAAAAAGGAATACACATTGTATAGACAAATCACCTTAACATAGATAGAATTGTTATTTGCTGAAATTGTAAGAAATTGTCTTATTTTTGAATCAAAGTTTACTAGAACATTTAACTTGTCTTTGTCAATTCATTTTGATATAATGTTTATTTCACTGTCCCATATTTTAATGCCACTAATTAAATACATTTTTAATGTATTTTAAAAATGATCAGGAACCTGGGTTGTACAAAATAGTGTACTAAGCTAAGAGAATAAAAATAGAATGCACAAGGAAGGCAATGAAACTGACTCTGACCTTTGGGAGCTTATATTCTAATAGGGAAAAAATTCAATTATAGGAAGTTTCTGCTACAAGTCAGATAAAATGGACCAATTGTTGTGAAGTTCAGTGGCAAAATATATGGTAATACATCTTCTTTGATGCTATTTCTATTAATAAAATCATGTTGTTTCCTGACATTTAACTGTTTGATAGTGCCAAGAACTTTGATGACAAAATCTCTCTTTTCCATGTCTACCAACCCCCACCCAAAGAAACAGTTGCCAGGTAAGGCAGTCATTCAATTAGCATGTATTAAATGGTTACTATGTTCCAAACAATGTTCAAAGCACTGGGAATACAGATATAAGTAGAAAAAAAGCCATGTTCTGCCTTCAAAAACTTAAATTCTAATTGTGATAAAAGGAGGCTGAGAAGGAATGAAAGGAATCTGGGAGACAAAGGCACCCTGGAGAATAATGATGCATATTTTGCTTTTCTCGCTTATCAGGTCTAAGAGAAAGTATTCAAAAAAAGGAAAATGTTGCAGATGAGAATGCTTCTAATGTATAGATTTTAGAGCTTGTATCAGGGCTTCAGGATGAAAAGTATGTTAGAGGAAAAGCTTTCTTGGATGATATTGGTGAGGTTGGAAGCTGTCTAGTTGCCTGTGAGGTGCTATTGTTTGTATAGATTTCAGGATTCACTGTTGATCTGTGAAGCATGGATGTTGGTTGGTGATGACTAGAATGGCTTTCTTTATAAGGGCTAACCATTATAATACTAGCAGAAAATATTTATCTGTAATCATTAATGGTGGACTATTGTTATTCCTGAGCTCTTGGATGAAAGTTCTAGACAGCATCCAACATTTTGGGGAAAAGAAATGGTTAAAAAATTTTGCACATTTGGCACATGTTGCCATCATCTTCTGGAATATCTTGCTGTTTCACCATTGGAGCTTGTTTGCTCCAATGATAGCAGCTAGTATTGCTTTTTCTGTGGTTCCCAGGGCCTTTTCCCACAAGGAAGTTATACAGGAGAGAAGCTACTATGGTTATGTTTACAACAAGACTTGCTGTCTAGGGTCTTGAATATCATCTGATTTTAATATTTTATTATTCAATTCATGAGGAGAAGGAGGATGAAAATGAGGATGAGGATAAGGACAAGAACAGGGAAAATGAGGAAAAAGTCCCAGAGAAACATAAACAAAGAAACAGAGGGGTAGAGAGACAGAGAAAGATAGAGACAAAAAAAGATAGCCACATATGGTAGGGGAGGAAGGGAGAGGAAGAAATAAGAAGAAAGTGATGAAAGAAAATGAAAAGGAATATGAGAAAAAGAAAATAGAAAATAAAAGATATAAAAGCAGAGAACTTCCCAAAGGCAATGAGTTTGGAAAGAATATTACTTTGAGAGTATTGATTCAGGCAGATCAAATTTGTGGGAAATTGAAGTATACTGTTTATATATATGTTAGAGTTCAGGAACCTGTAACCTGAAATTTATTTTAACCCAAAAAAGTAATAGCAAAATTGTCTTGATTGATTAAACTTCTTCTGGATGAAAGATGGTCATAGTGAGTCCAAGACCTAATGCCAAGCCAACAGTTAGTGCAATTACTATAAAAGAGAACCTTTTAGTGGAACCTCATAGTGCTTTAAAATATATATTACAATAGTCATGATCATTCATTGCCATCACTTTGAAATTAGTCTCAACGGTTAGGAAATAAGAAAAGACTTAATTTCAAAAATACTAGTCAGATGCTAAGATTTATCAAAAGGTTCATAAATCTGACTGCAACCTTGAGACTTAGCTTCAAGTTTGGGGAATCTCTTCTCTGAATTGTGATTTAATTTTGATCAAGCAAGGTAGGTCTCCTCCAACATCCATCTTTTTCACTCTCTCTCTCTATATATATAGCCATGTACACACCACAGGTTTTTGTGTCATAAAAACAAACAAACAAAAAAAAAAACTATATGTTGGAGTAGAAAACAAATGTCCCAATAATATTTTAGTGCTCTATAGTTACTTGCAGGGAGACCTTGGACTAAATATGATAGTATACAATATACCATCAGTAGATTCAACACATATTTTAAAGCCATGTAAAATAACAATCATGAATAGTAACTGGCCAGTTGTTTCCTTGTTATTTCACATGGGTTTCATTAAAGTATTGAATCTACTGATTGTATATATATAAATATATCTAGATATATAAAAAAATATAAAATTTAACTAATTCATTTTTAATGCACTTTTTTATGAAAAGGAAAAATGCCAGAGTAAAAAAGAATGATTAATTTTACAAAAGCATGCATACCATGATTTGACTATTTGGGATACTAATATATATCCACAAAGAAATTGGCTGTATTTTATTTTTAAATGGAATTAGAACCATAGGCACATGGTATTTTGGACTTTGAGAGGCTCCAGAGGTCATAATAAACTGAAATTGGTGCACAAGGCATTATTCTAAGATGTTCTCTCTGAATCATAAAAGAGAGTCTATTCTTATCTAAAAGTATATTGTAGAAAACAAAATTTATTTCAAAGAGTAATGCTTGGGTTCAAAACCAGATTTCAGTATAATGTGAACTTGTGAAAGTCATTAATTTCTCTAGGCCTCAGTTTCTCATTTGAAAAAAGAGCAAGTTGGACTAATTCATTTTTAGGTCCCTTTTATCATTAGATTTATGACACCATGGAAATACAGATTGTTGCATGGTATTTAGTACAGATTAAAAATGGAAATGGAGTATCTTTTAGATGAAGTTTTTTCTTTTTCTTTTTTTTTTTTTTTACTAATTGTATTTCCCACAAAGATTTAGTAGAAGTGGATATTCACTAAGTATTTCCTATGGCAATATCTCATATCTTCTTTGAAAAACTAAGACTTATGTACTGTATAGAGATGGTCTTAAATAGACAATTGTCATTTTTGTGTAATTTTAAGGTCCTCAGGCAGATCCTTGATGTTTCTAAGCATGACTATCCAGTAGTTATGCCAAGGGGGTATTATGATAACCAGTATAAATAGTACAATAAAGAGTCATTTATTAGAGTAAATAGGAACCCCTAATTGTAGCAATAAAAGTAGAGAACATATCCAAAGGCAAATTGTTAGGGAAACATCTCAAACAATTTTCTCTTTGGCTCTTGTTCCAATCAGATTTTTTTCTTAAGAACATCAGAGATTATCTTATTCCTCACTCTGCTACTCAGGGTTTCTACCAAAAATATAAGAATCAAACTTATGTCTGGACTTCCATAATAATGGAAAAGTTTCTTTGGCCCTCATGCTTAATGTCATAAAACACTCAATTAGCTCAGGCCTTAAGAAAGCCAACATCAAAACATAAAAGCTGATAATTGAGCTCCTAAACATTCAAAACAAACTTTATTCACTCTACAATGTGCTTCTACCTCTTCAGTGACCTCTGCAGTTTTCCAGATTTCTAGTCCTAAACTGGATTTATATGCCCCCAAAGGATAATGTAAGTATTTTCCCTCTAACTTGGTAGAGTCCATGTAACTCAGTCTTTAAAAAGGCAAGGTTCATTTTATCCTCTATAATAACTTTTTTTTACATTTTGCCCTCAGTTTTTACTTTATATCTTGATTTTATTCTTAATTTTCCTCACACAAAATTCTGGTTGGTCTAAGATGTCGTCTTTCTTCTTGCAGTCAGTTTTGTCCAGTTGTTTTTCTTATTCAGAATGCTAAATTTAGGAATTGTTTCACAGTCATTGTATGTTTTCCAATCATTGTTGTCATCTTTGGGAATATATGTTTCCTTTGTCTTCTGGGGCCATATTGTTCACATATTTACACAATTCTTTGGATGTACTACAAGACTATTCAATCTTTCATCCAGCCAATGGGAGACTGTCCAAATGGCTTTTCTGTCCCATTATCTATCTGTCTCTTGCTTTATACTTCTCACTTTAATTACCAAGTGTTAGGTAATAAAACTGGCAATAAATGAATCAGCAATCATCATTTAATACTATTATAGAGCAAATGATTACAGGAAAAGGCCAGATCATACTTCATTAGGAGATATACTCAGTTAAAAACAAAGGCTTATTTTTTTTAAACCTGTTCTCATAGAGGCCACTTTAAGAAAGAATTTTCTTATGAAATAGAACTGCCCTATTCTGTAACAATAGGTCAGGGACTAAATAGAGCACCTCAATATGGTTCCTCATCTATACTCCAATGAAAATTTTAAAAACACATTCATTGTGTAACGAGCTTTTAAATAGGTAAAACAAATCTAAAACCTTTTTCTACCTCTTTGCAGTACAATGTTGCAACATGACAACCAAGTCTAACTAATTATTATAATATATAACACTTACCAAAAGGTACAGTTCCTTCTTTCATCTTTGTTTCCTGTTTCAATACCAAACCGAAAAGAATATGATTTTATCATTTGCTAGTCTCTTAAAATTACAACACTGGGAATATATGGGGTGGAGTCAAGATATTTGAGGAGTGAAAACACTTGGCTTTCCCCTTCCAATATTCCTTCCCAAAAAACTTTAAAATAACATCTCAGATAAAATTTTGGAATGAGAGCACCAATAAAAGTTCATAGTGAGACCTTCTTCTAACTCAAGATATTATGGGATATAGGAAGGATAGATCTGGGATATTGGAAAGGAGACTGACCTGAAGTACCTGTTGATGAAACACAAGTTTTGATAACAGGTGGTGGTAACAAGCAGAATCAATTTTGGGAATTCTCAGGACAGAAAAGTTAAGGGGACCTAGAAACCGGTCAGAGATTACAGGGTACTCATGTGTTAGCACTTAACTAAGGATAAGATACTGTTTGGCAATTCTATTGCTTTTATCTATATCTGGATGATACTTCAAGGGTAGAGATGATTATTTTTGGTCAAGATAGAGTGGGAACCATGAGAGGTAACTATTTGATAGCTGCCTGGACTATACTCACTTTTGGATCATTGTTTAAGGGTGGAGGGAAGTATTTTCAGTCAAAAAAGGAGGGAAGCCTTGAGAGGCAGTATCACATATGATCCCAAGAGAGGGGTGACCCTGGGGAACAGTATCTATGAAAATCTGAAATATTTTGGGTCCTTTCTGTGTAAGAACCGAAATTCAGGCCAAGAATACAGAGGCCTTGAAAGCATCAAAAATGTCCAGATCTAATTGTTAAAACATTGATGAAGTTTAACAATACTCCCTATGCCCCCACATTGGAAAAAGATCCCAACATTAACTCAAAGACTCAAATAAGCAAAGTAGAGTGGAAAATAAGAAAACAACAGCAAAACACACACATATACACACACAAACTCTAAAGAACTTGATCATAAAAAGTTACTAGTATGAAAGGGAAAAATCACAAGACACAAATTCAGGTGAAAATAATAAGTCAAAACCACTAAGAGCAAAACCTCAAAAGGGAAAAATATCAACTGAACAGAGCATCAAAAAGAATTCAGGCAAAAGCTAAAAGTGATTTTCAAAATCAAATTAGAAGAGTAGAAAAATTATGTAAAGAAATAAAATCAAAGCAAGGAAATCAGGAAAAGACAATTAGAAATTTGCCGTTGAAAGTTGAGGTATGTGTGTATACAAAGTAGAAATGTTATCTCTGTTTTATAAACAGAGAAATGGGAGGAAAATAAAATATAAGATAAAAAGAGGCAGATAAAATGAGACAGTTGTTAGAAGTAAAACAGACTACTGGATAGACAGGATAAAAATAGAAAGAAAATAACAAATAAAAGAAAATGAGATGGAGAGAAGTGCAGTTGGCAATCATAACTGCAGTTGTGAATGAGATGACCTCAAGCCTTAAATGAAAGTGGATTGAGAAATGGATAAAGACAAGATCTCAAACAATATGTTGTTTGCATGAAACACACCTGTAGTAGAGAGTAAAAACAAGGAATTGGAACATAACAGAATCTATTATGCTTCAGATAAATTACAAAAGTAGCAATGGGTAGCAATCATGATCTCAGACAAAATAAAAGCAAAAATAGACCTAAGCAAAAGAGATTAGCAGGAAAATTACATCTTGCTTAAAGCCATCTTAGAAAATGAAGTAATAGCAATTCTAAACATTCATGCAAAAAGTGGCACATCATTCAATTTCTTAAAGCAAAAATTAAATAATGTCAAGAGGAAATAAGGAATACAATTACAGTAGTAAAGAACTTCAACTTTCCACCTTCAGAAATTGATGTATCTAACTATAAAATAAATTAAAAAGAAGTTAAGTAGATGAATATTTTGAAAATTTAGATGTGATTCACTTCAGAAATAAAATTGATCAGGAAAACAAAGGAACAAACTTTTTTCTAAGACATACTTAGCACCTTCACAAAAATTGACCCTGTATTAATGTAGAAAACCTTGCAAATATAGATGAGCAGAAATATTAAATTTACTCTTAAATGGAATAAGATTACATTAATAAAGGGTAATAAATATAGATAAAAATTAATTGGAAACTTAATTACCTAATACTAAAGAATGTGGTGGTATTGTTTACAATCATGAGAAGACATATAAACTGATAAAAAGTGCAGTGAGCATAACCAGGAGAACATTGTAGATTGTAACAGAAATATTGTTAAGAGTAATTAACTGTGAAAGACAGCTACTCTGATCAAGACAATGATGTGATGCAGTTCCAAAGTATCCATGATGAAAAATGCTATCCTATCTAGCCTCAGAAAGAGAAGTGATGAATTCTGAATGCACTGTGAAGCATAGTTTTTTTTTTACTGTTTTTATTTTTCTCCCTTTTTTGCATCTGTGTTTTCTTTTACAACATAGTTGATCAGAAATGTGTACTGTAAGACTTCACATATATAATCAATATAAAATTGCTTGCCTTATCAAGAAGTGAGGACAGATAAGAGGAAACAATAAAAATGAAATTTAAAATTAAAAAAATACTTTTAATTTTTACATGTAATTTAAGATTTATTTTTAACAAGATAAATAAAAATAATTAAAAAAAACAAATCCCAGAATTTCTAAAAAAAAACACACAATATTGCTTCCTTTCAAACATTTTAACATCAATTAAAACAAGTATGTTATGACATATAATTCATTAGTTCATTAATATCTTATGTGGTTCAGTTTGAAAGATGATTGAGTAAATCCTAATATGATCCCAGAAGAATAGAAAATCAATTAGTTAAGGATATTTCTAAAAATATTTCTTTCTATTAGAAAATGATGAAATACTAACTGGGAAATCCAGTAATATGTAAGATCAAGTACCCTTTTATTTTGTCTCTTTTTATTGCAAAACATTTGGTAGAGAAACATATAATAGTGAATAGTTAAACAAGGAACACATATCATAACCTTTAATAAATTTTGTGAATTTAAAATATTAATATCCAAATTATGCATATTTTGTGGTTACATAATTGTTTACTTTATTTTTTATAAAAAATATTCAAATAGCTGTAAAGTCTTGTCAGTTCTACTGCCACAAGATTTTTTCATTCCATTTCTTTCTGTTTGCATTCTAATTGTGATCCTCATTATTTCTTACTTGGATTCTTTAAACTGCCTCCCATCTAAATGCTTCTCCATTTTCCAGTCTATCCTCCACATTTCTAATAAAATAGTATTCCTAAAATATAAGATGGGATATACCTATGCTGTGCTCAAGAGCTAGCAGTGCCCCTAGCGTAATATAAACCATCCCCAAATTGGTATATAGAGTCCTTCACAGTCCACTGCCTACAAATATTTTTTTTTCCATTTTACTTGCAATCTATGTTCAAGTCCCAACTAACTCAGTTGTTATTTCCAGAACTGAACACTCTTTCTGCCATTACTATTATTATTTCCCCAGATTTGTCCCATTAAATAAAATTGAATTTCCCCTGACATCCTTCTGTCTCTGAATATCTACATCTACAATGAAATCAAACTTATATAGCAGCATATAGCCATTCTTAATTTCCTTAGGTTTTTTTAATTTCTCCAAGCTTTGTGAAGTATCATATGTGTTCTTTTTTGCAAGCAATATTGATCCTTCCAGAAGAGTATAAGTTCTCTGGATGTATGCAATGATTTTCATTTCATCTTTGCATCTCCCATAATACTGCATTATGCAAAATTCTTTCAGGTAATATCTGGGAAGTAAAAGTGTATAAGTGAAGCCATTCTGGAAAGGTGAGGAATATGGGTTCCATGATGACATCGATGCATTGGCCTATGTGTTTCTGTTGTCTAAGAACCTGTCCTTTATAGAGAGGGAAAAAGAGTTGTAGAAAGAACAAATAAGACTGCTGAATCAAGAATGGAGACAGAATCCTGAAAATATAGCTCAATCTACTTTCAAAATTATGCCTGGATATCACTAACCTACTCAATAAACTAGTGAATCTCTACAACTTTATAATTTAACATTAATTTCTTTATTTGAAACAAAAAACTTTCAAAGGATGAATCTGACCTTTTTGAAGTCCATTGCAGATTACTTCCTTTCACACATTCTCTGATACCACCAACCTGCCAGTGAGTGCAAAGAGTTTTTATTGTCTTTAAATCTTCAGGACCTAACTGTCAGGCAGGCAAACACAATGTAGACATTGTATATGCATGTTTGTCTGGATCACTGATGATTTGTTTAATTAATGCTAATCAGATAGTATAATACTGAATAGTGACATTTTACACATAACACTTAATAACTTAGTTTAGATAGAATGCTGAACCTCTAGGCCACAAGACCTGAGTTCAATTGTGATCTCAGAAACATATTGGCTAAGTGATACAAATCAAGTAATTTTGCCTTTGTTTTCCTCAATTATAAAATGAAAACAATAATAATCTCTACCTGGCAGGGTTGTTGTGATAATCAAAGGTTGTAATATATGTTAAGTGACTGGCAAATAGTAGGTAATAAATAAGTAAAATTTTCCCCTTTTTTCATTTTTTATCAAATTTTTCATTAATTTATTTTTTCATTTTCTCTCCAACATATGAATAAACATCCAGGTGTCCCAGGACTTACTGTCTTCTACTAGGGATATCCAGGGCCAAATAAATTAGTAGAAGTTGTTATAGATCTCCCATAGTTCTATTTTAAAATACAACTCCAGCTGTGAGATCTGGGTTGCTAGAGAAGGGGTTGAACAGCTTGTTTCCAATGACCTTGAGGCTGCATGAGTTACTATGCTGTGCAAGACAAACTTTCAAGATGATTTACACAAATAGCGCCTCTTTTTCATCAAGTTCCCTCTAATAAATGCATGTTTTCATATTGCAGAACATTAACATACAATGCCATTAGGATAATACAAACCTGCTCACATAAATTTGTCACATAAGACTGCACAGTTTAGCAAAGTAATGCAATATGACTGCCTGATTCAAGGGAGATTGTGCCAAAGACAACCTGCTTAAAACTTCTTCATCATTGGGAATTCTGTAGCCAGACAGTTCTTTCACTAACTAGAACTGGTAAAAGTAAAATGATAACTTACCACACAGTAGACATGCAGAAAATAGATAATTGAAGATACCTTAACATTTTTTAATAATTTTATTAGAGTTGTATATATATACCAACTCAATAATTCAATCCCTAATTCATTGTTTATTTCCAATTTTTCATAGGGCCATTGTGAACATGACTATAAGACCTATTTAATTTTGTTTTTTAAATATTTCAAAGCATTTTTTAAGCTTATGTAGCTAAATAATTATTGCCATAACTATTTAATTCACTAACACTAAACTAAAACTGTGGTGGAGGTGGTGGAAATGAGTCAGGGAAGATTCCTATTTTTTCTTAGTTTTAAGTAGCTACCATAATAACAAGTGAATCATCTTCCTATATTGGCAAGTCCCGATAATAAAATCCCTGTTGAAAGGTACTTTCCTGGCTTTATAATACAATTTGACCAATATAACAATTCTCCTATCTGTGCCTTTTCTCAACTCATTTAGCTTTTACCCTAGCTCAATCCCCTATCACTTTTCTCCTGGAATTGTAACAGCTTTCTCAAAATTTTCTGTTTTTAGTATTTCTTTTTTCCACTCCATTTAACTCCTCCATACCACAATAATCACTGTATTCCTATGTTACAGGTCTGGTCATATCATTATCTTACTCAATAATGCTTAATGCTGTTGTATGCTCATTAGAACAAAGGACCCATTCTTTGGATTGGCATTTCAAATACTCCAAACATGAGTTTTCATTTGACTTTTCATATATTGTCCTCATTAATTCCACTCCAGTAGCTAAACTTCAGCCATGGTAGTATAGTAGTTACTCAGATATGGAGATGATACTTAAACCAGGTAGGATGAAAACAAAAAAAGAAAACAAGAGAGCAATTTCCCTAATGATTATTGATGCAAAAATCTTAAAATATTAACAAAGCGATTACAGAAAGTCATCCCCAGGATGATAAACTATGACCAAATAGGAGGTGTAACGGAGATGTAGAGCAGTTCACTAGTAGGAAAACTATTAGCATAGTTGAGTATATCATTAAAATAAACTAACAAAAATTGTATGATTTTTTCAATAGATTTTTTGTATTCAATAATGTACTCCAGTTTTTCTTTGGGCAAAAATTGCTTTCTTCTCCACAGATTTGAAAAGCAAAGTATCTTTTGTTCTTCTCATTTGATTATAATATCACTTTATATCTAAATCACGAACTCATTTCAACTTTATCTTTGTATAAGGTACTTGGTGTTTATAAGTGCCTAGTTTCTGCCATACTAATTTCAACTTTCGCAGTACTTTTTGTCAAATAGTGAATTACTAACCCAAAAGCTGGAGTCTTTGGTTTTGTCAAACACTAGATTAATATAGACATTGACTTTTTTTGTCGCAACATAAATCATAAATCAATGTATAATAAAAATACATAAATTAAAAAGAAAACTTCTGGGTGTCTGTTTGTTATTTTATGATACTATTTTATGATATTTACTTTAGTAAAAAATGTGTTTCCTCTTCCAGAGTGAAGGAATAGTGTCATTTATTTAAATATTCCTGGTGCCTAGCATAGTATTTTTTCAAATAATTGCCAGTGCTAAGGATGAATTCCTTAAAATTTGAATAGTGATTAGAAAGGGAAAACATTTAGCCTTGTGCCTCTAAAAAACTTTTGAAGTAGTTATGCCATAGTGTGCAGAAATAGTATATTGAAACTTTTGTTAACCTGAGAGTATATCACTGTTATTTTAAATCCGAGTTTTACATTCACACTAATTGAAACTGGCATTTGGTATCATAGCTTCCAATGTGTGAAGTTCATCAATTACAGTCAATGATAACTCTCACATCATTTTCTCTACTTGAATGCTCTAAAATTATTTGGTCTAGTGTTTTTGATGGGAATTACTACCAAAGCAATAAATTAGACCATGAAATTCCTTTTTCTTAATTAATTATCCATTCTTTTCAATCTGACATTATGAAATGATATATAGCTTTAACCAGTGGATCCACAGTCTCATTTCTTGTTATATGATGCCTTGAATATGACCTCTGAAAACATAATATTCTGATTTACTTAGCACCTTGATGTGATTTCTTAAAAACTGACTTTTGATACAGAACAGAATTCGTTCTAAAAAGTAAACAAATGATACAAAATATAGATGTAAGGTGAAATTCTTCTGGAATCTCTGTTTCATTTGCTATGAAATTATGCAAAACTAAAGGGAATGAAAAAATATATTTACTTCATTATATCATTACTTCACCCTTGAAATTTCTAAGGATTGAAATCCTAGCACTGTCACTCACTATCCCTTACTCTATTGATCATCAGCAAATAGATTATATTGATATTTTAGAAAAAAAAATGTTTTTAGAAAAAATGTGTTTCTTTAAAAGTATAGTAAAAGCTGTTGGAAAAAAAAAATCCCCCTATTTCTTCCCCTGCCCCAAATGCAGTGTCACATGAGAACATATAAAGTCAGGGGAAGAAGGGGATTCTGAATTAGATTATCATGATAGTGAGATATATATATATGTGTGTGTGCATGTATATATATATATATATATATATATATATATATATATATATATATATAATGTGTGGCTACAGAGTAAATTATAATATCTGATTACTAGAGGTCTTTTCTTGAGTCATAGTCATGTTTAAGATGAGTCAAAATCCCAATTACTTCCTTAAGTGTTTATCTTTCTACATCTATTTATATTCATTTCTTTTTTTAATATTACCCTTTTTGTATCTTTCTCTTATCCAGATTGGACACTATCTTTACTTTTATTCCTATCTAATGATGTGGTTAATGGAAGAGAATATGAAGAAGACAATGATAAACCCTTCCCTCTAACCTCTTACAAGAATAATTTTCTCTCTATAGTTTAGCTAGAACTGAAATCTTTAACTTCAGAATTAAAATCTTAGCCTCTGGGATATAAATCTATGCTAAAGGGACCTTGACAAATAATTATATTTTTAAAAAAATAAACATATCTAATATAAGGGAATGAGTTTTTCAAACAATAACTGATGCCAGATACATAGTACTATCTTCAGGCTTGTTCTTATCTGTCCATTGAATAGGCAGGTCAATTGAATTCAATGCTTATTAAGCATGCACTGTTTACAACCTCTGTGTCATAGATTAGTTATACAAATGCAAAACCAAAATAATCACTGCCCTCAAAAATCTTGAAATAAGCTGAGGATATAGATTATAAAGAAAATTAAATGAATACAAGACAATTTTTTGGAGAGAAACAACACTAACCAACAAAGGAACAAGAGTGTTTTCCCATGAGAGTTGACACTTGTACTAAGAAAAGAAAATGTAGTAATTTTAAGAGGTACAGATTAATTGAAGAACTATTATAGGTTTGTATAACAGCTTATGGGAAAATGGGGAAGTTAAAATGTCAAATTCAAGGGGATAGTTATTAGGTTGCTTTAATTGGAACGCTATATCCATTGCCAGAAATAATACAACATCAGATTGAAAAACTACATAAAAGACAAATTGTGAAAAGTTTAAAATACCAGTCTTTGGACATTAAGTTTTATCTTAGAACAGGTAAGTCAATTAACTAACATTTATTAAGTACCTACTATTTGCCAGCATTATGCTAAATGCTAGAGATACAAGAGAAGCCAAAGGATCATCCTTGCACTCAAGGAGTTCATAATCTAAAGCAAGAGACAAAAAGAAAATAAATTTATCAAACAGGCTAAATAGAGGTTAAATAGGAAATGATTAAAAACAAGAAGGCATTAGAATTAAAGGGTGGGGAAAGACATAGTTTAAAAAAAAGAAAGAAAAACATTTCAATGAGTCTTAAAGGCACCCAGAGAATCTAATAGGAATAAATAAGGAAGGATAGCATTCAGGCATAGAAAATCCCCAGAGGTAAGAGATGGAATGTTGGGGCAGCTAGGTGGCTCAGTAGATAGAGCACCAGCCTTGAAGTCAGGAGGACCTGAGTTCAAATCGGATCTCAGACACTTAACATTCCCTAGCTGTGTGACTTGTGGGCAAGTTATTTAACCTCAATTGCGTCAGCAAAAAGAAAAGAAAAAGATGGAATGTTTCATTTGGAGAACAACCAATAGGGCACTGTCTCTTTACCTAGGATCACATAGTGGGTAAGTATCTTAAGTTGGATTTGGGCATAAGTGTTTCTGAGTCAATTCAACGTTCCATCTATTATACAACCTAGCCAAGAATAAATCTAAGATTACCCTTTATCACTTTATAGGGAAGAAACTTGTCAAATTACTTTCCAGTATGGCAGTTAATTGCGAAACCACGAAGTGTAATGGACAAAGAGCTACCCTTTAAGTCAGAAACAATTGGATTTTAGCTATCTGGCTATCTGACCTTAGTGGAGTTACTTTGTTACTAAATGCTTCCTTGAGATGATAAAAGTACTGAAAAGTTGTTAATCTTTATTGATGGTAAATTTTTCTCATTAAGAGTTCCTTTTAAAAAATGAAGTGTAGTTTGAGGAGAGAAAACATAAAGCTAAATTACTACTCTCCTTGGATGGGATGGGGTTGGGGAAGTGGGGAGAGGAGGTTAAATCTAAAACTACCCCTGTCCTGGGCAAAAACATAATCCAAAACTTAATCTTAAAATATCCTTCTCCTAGAAAAAAATTAAAAACTTCCTTAACTTAACCTTAATACAAAACTTAAACCTAAATCTTACCATATCTCAGAAAAGAACTAGGGATGTAGAGCAAAACTCCAATCTCTGAAGAGATGTCTTCCATGAATAATTCTTTTAGTATGGTTAGAATACCACCCTGAAATCAGGAGGACCCGAGTTCAAATGTGACCTCATACACTTAACATTTCCTAGCTGTAAATTAGAAGAATAAAAGATAATCTAACTCACATGGTCTGTGGAGAAGGAAGGAATTTGTGGCCAAAGAATAGCTAAAGTACATTGTGAAATGCAAAATGGATAATTTTGATCTCATTAATTAAAAAAATAAAAAAAATGCAGACAAGATTAGAAGGGAACCAGTAAAATGGGAAATATTTTTTAAAAGATTCTGATAAAAGCTTCATTTATATATCTAAAATATATCTATATATTTATATATCTAAAATATATAGAGTATTGACTGAGATTTATAAAAATATAAGCCATTCTCCAATTAATAGTCAAAGGATAACAACAGACAATTTTCAAATGAAGAAATTAAAACCATTTCTAGTCATATGAAAAAGTAATCTCAATCACTATTGATCAGAGAAATGCAAATTAAGACAACTCTTTTTTTTTTTTTTTTGCTTTTTGGCTGAGGCAATTGGGGTTAAGTGACTTGCCCAGGGTCACACAGCTAGGAAGAGTCTGAGACCAGATTTGAACTCAGGTCCTCCTGACTTCAGGGCTGGTGCTCTAACCACTGCACCACCTAGCTGCCCCTTAAGACAACTCTTAAATAGTACTACACATCTCTCAGATTGTTTAATATGACAGGAAAAAATAATGATGAATGTTAGAAAGGATGTGGGAAAACTGGGACACTAATATATTGTTGGTAGAGTTGTTAGTTGGACCAACCATTCTGGATAGAAATATGGCGCTATGCCCTAAGGGATGTCAAAATGTGCATATCCTTTAATCTAATAGTGTCTCTACTGGGCCTGTATCCCAAAGAGACCATTAAAAAAAAGGGAAAAGGACCCACATGTGCAAAAATGTTTGCAAGAGCTCTTTTTGTAGTGGTAAGGAACTGGAAATTGAGTGAATGCTCATCAGTTGGGGATGACTGAATAATTTAAGGTATATGAATGTTACAGAATATTATTGTTATATTAAAAAAAACAATCAGTACAATGATTTCAGAGAGATCTGGAGAGGCTTATATGGACTGATGCTGAGGGAAGTAAGTAGAACCAAGAGAACAATTCTGATGGATGTGGCTTTTTTCAACAATGAGGTGTTTTCTTTCTCATTTTTTCTTTTTTGATCTGATTTTTTGTGCAGCATGATAATTGTGGAAATATGTATAGAAGAATTGCACATGTAGACTAGATTATTTGCCATCTAAAGCAAAGAGTTGGGGGTGGAGAGAGGAAGAAAAATTGGAATGTAACATTTTTGCAAGGGTGAATTTTGAAACTTTTTTATGCATATGTTTGGAAAATGAAAACTTTTTTTTTTTCCTGAGGCAATTGGGGTTAAGTGACTTGCCCAGGGTCACACAGCTAGGCAATGTTAAGTGTCTGAGACCAGATTTGAACTCAGGTCCTCCTGACTTGAGGGCTGGAGCTCTATCCACTGCGACACCTAGCTTCCCCCAAAATGAAAACTTTTAATTAAAAAAAAAAACAAAAAAACAAAACACTTCCTAACTGTGACACTGAGTAAGTTAGTTAACCCCAAATGGCTCACAAAATGTACACAAAAATAAATAAATAATAAAAAATCAATGAAAAATCAATCAGAGTGCCCTAAGAATTTTTTTCTGAAAGACTATTGCCATGAGGGTCAGAATCTTTATTTAGCTGACTGTTTTTGCACTCCACTCCATGTCCCCCAAAATGCAGTGAATAAAAAATGAAATGCCTGAAGGAACAAGGGTTTGAGCTTCCAAGTATATTAATTTATTAAGTAATGTATGCCAACTACATCACAAATCAGAAGCAAACTTCCTCAGCTAAGGGCTGGATCTTGAATACAAGGGAAGACATTTTTATACTTTAAAAACAATTCATCAAAAAAAGCAAATAACTAGGATACAAAATTAAGTAATCTTTCTAATTGGAGGAAAGATCTTCCAAATTGGGAAGAGGAGAGCAAATAGGTATAATTCCCTGATGTCAGAAAAAAGAGGTGTCCTACTCTCTCCAAATATATGTTTTCAATCAAAGGAGCATGGAAACTGAAACAGACTGACCATTATGGGGCCTATTTTCATATAAGACAAATGAGTTGCTTAATATATATGACTGTGAGATAACTGCTTGCTTCATTCTTCAGCTTTACTGGGTAGGTTAGCATATACTAGACTCTTAGTTAAAGCAGAAAGTAGAGATGGTCCAGCTTCCCAGCCACAGAGGGCTAGCAACAGAGGTTTTTTTCTTCAAAATTCTGACAATTAAATAAATTTTTCTCACAGAATAGAAATTAGACTAGACCCATTACTGTATATAAAGGGAACTAAGATAGATCCAGAACTAAGTCACAAGATGGAGTTGGTATGGTTCTTCCCATTTCCACTACCACTTGTGTTCTAAGATCCTTAAAAAGTGTTTATGTAATAATTTTCCTTCCTTCCTTGTCTCACTTCCTTTCTTCTTACTTTTTTCCCCTCCATCTACAGAAGCACTTAAAAGCATTTTTTTTTTCTATTTTGCAGCTCTGAACCCTCTCACAATATCTTGGGGTTTCTTGGCTAGATTTTTTTCTTAAGGACAAGGTCTTAAACTAAAACCAATCTGATTCTAATTGGCCACTAATAGGTCCAAAGCCAGGCCCCATTTGGTCATTATTTGGATCCTCATTGACTTAGATTGAATGTGAACAGCAGTAATTTCTGCCTTGGCCAGAAAAATCTGAGGATCTTTCCCTCCCAGATTTATTTATTTATTTATTTAAGATTTTTTTTTCCCCCCAACTGCATGGAAGTGGAGATTCTTTGCCTCAATTTCTACCTAGCCTTAATCATTGAATGGGTGCAACCTCAGTCAATCTCAAACCTATTGAAGACCTTTAGAAAGTTTTAAAAGGCCAAGGTCTCTCATTGAATCCAGGGCCATCTCCAGTCATCTTAATCTAAATATTGCCACTGGACCCAGATAGCTCTGGAGGGAAAAGTGAGGTAGGTGTTGACCAAGCACAATTCTCTTTCACTTAAATCTAATTCACTTGCACGTCATGGCGTCACCTCCTTGGTGTCATGGTGCTCTTTGAGAAAGAAGGACAAACAACAGCACAAGTAGTCAATGTAACAAGATTGAGACAAATAATCTAAAAGCTATGGAATACAGCATAGTGGAAAGAATACTAGATTTGCAAATAGAAGCCTTAAATATGTTTCTTGGTTTTTCTCTTTACCATTTATTTGACATTGACCAAATTCCTTAAACTCTCAGGGCATTAGTTTCCTCAGTTTCTATCACTGGGATAGATCAAGGATTCTTTGTTATTATTATTATTAGCCAGGAAATTGGTATTAAGTGACTTACTTTGGTTCATACAGCTGGTAAGTGTTAAGTGTCTGAGACCAGATTTGAACTCAGGTCCTCTTGACTTCAGAGCTGATATTCTATTTTTTTTTTTGTTATGAACCTCTTTATCAGTCTAATGAAGCTTATGGATCCCTTCTCAGATATTTTGTTGTTGTTCAGCTACTTAGTTGTGGCTTACACTTTGTGACCCCATTTGAAATATTTGTGAAAAGGATATTGGAGTGGTTTGCATTACTTTCTTTAGCTCATTTTTACAAATTAGGAACTGAGGCAAATAATGGTAAGTGACTTGCCCAAGATGGCACATCTTATCAGAATAACATCTTTCCATCTATAAATTAAAATAAAAATGATTGCAAAGGAAACCAATTATATTGCAATATTTATTATAATAGTAAGATAACTGTGAAAAAAAGTTCATGGACCCTTGCTTCAGTACTCTTGGGATATGCTCTGAGACTCCTTCTTGCTCTAATTCAATGATCCTATGATCTTTATGCTTTTTTGCCAAAAGGAACAAGAAACCTAGAGAATATTATGGCATAATGTGTCACACCATGGCTAATTAAGCAATTGTTTTCCCCAAAGAGGCTCAAAGTTAAGACATTTAGAGTTAGACTATGCAAGAATGAGAAAATGAAACAGTTAACTAAGTAAAGTTATGCAATTTCCATTCCTGAATATATTTAAGAGTAAAACATCTTAATTACCTGAAATAGTTTGACTTTATTTAATTGACTTGACTAGAAATCTCTTTGAATTTTGTACTATTATCCTCAAAAGAATACAATATAGGTTCCTAAAGGGAGAAAAGTATAACAAACCCAAATATTTAGTATATCAGTTGCCTCTGAATGCAATCATTAATGTAGGTATTTATCTTGTTTTATTCTCATTTAATTGAACTTTAACTAAGAAGAAAACCCACCATTCAGGAAAATCAGAGAACAAAGGAGAATTCTTCATAACCCACATTCATATTAATAATCTATGTTGAAAATATCTCCATGTGAAACATAATTTCTTAGTTTACTCTCCAAATAGAGAACACTAAAACTTTTAATTTAAAATGATCAATAAGTAATAGGAATATTATATATGGCTTTCAATTCTTAAACTGATGCTCAGAATTCTTCATGATTTGTAGTAAGTAAGAGAACAAAAAAAGAGGATTAAACATTGATTCCCAATAAATTGAAAGGATTAGTGTTTTCTTTGTCATGGAAACTTGCTGAGAAACTCAAGCTCAAGTGCTACATTTTAAAATGGTAATTGACATCTTAAAAACACATGATACTATAGGTTTGGAAATGAAGGCTCATAGATTAAAAAAAAATGAATTGACAAAAAGCTTCTCCTATAATACCATCTTTCAAATAGCTGAATAAGTAATGCACACTTTTTCGTAAATGGGAATTGCTGATGTAGTGACGATATAGTTTCTGTTAAAATGAACTATTTACTTACTCTATTCAAGAAAGGGCTTGATTCATTGCAAAGCATTTTGAGACTTCTACAGAATGAAAAGCTGTGGCAGCTGGAAAAATTGTCTTCGTATCTAGGAGGCTGAATCAGCAAGAAATCATCCACCTACATGAAGCCTTCAGTTTGTCTACTGCTTGTTGAAAAAACAGGAAACATGGATCTGACTAATGATCACCTTAAGTATCAGTGCATGATCTGTTCCGTCAAGCTGATTAATTATTAAAAAAAAATTGAATGAATGGATTGTATTTATGACTGTGTTTAAAGTATTTAGAATCAGAGGAAAATTCAGAGATAAGCTAGTCAAATCCCTTTCCATTTTAAAGATATAAAATAGGAAACAAAGAAAAGTAAGTAACTTTCTCAGGATGATAGATCATACGAATGATGGATTTAGAACTGGGTAGAAAGTAAGAGGTTATCTAATTCAACCTTTTATTGTTTAGATGTGGAAACTGAGATTGATTATGATTAAATTACTTGCCAAATCACATACAGCTGCTAAAATAACAGATCTGGTATTCAAAATTAAGTCTGATGCCTTCAAAATCAGCATTATTTCTATTGAGTCAGGTACAAATAAAAGTAGTTCCTCTGACTGCAAAGCCATCACCCTTTTTTAATGTCAACATGTTTCTGTTTTGAGAGAGGATAATGTCTATTAATTGGAGAAGAGAATGTCAAAGTATTCCAGTAGCTGTCAAGAAAATCCCAAATAGGGTCATGAAGATTCAGACGTGACTAAACAATGACAACAAAATGTCTATTAATATCTTGTTCTTGGTAGAGTCTGAAGATGTTTATGTGTGGAACAAATATAATAGAGCACAAATAAAAGTAATGAGCATAAGACAAAAGAGCCTAAAAGCTACAGACACAACATGGTAGAAATAAAACTAGGAAAAAAGCCACGAATATGAATCTTGACTCTTCTATTTACCATGTAGACATGATATTATTGATCACATTTCTTAACCTCTGTAAACCTCAATTTCCTTAGTTGTAGAGTGAGAACTTGGGATGGAACTAGGGTTTTTAGGCATTTTTTTACCCCTCAGAAGATGGATCAGGCATTTTTCTGTCATGTAACCACTTATCATTCATGAAACATCTAGATTCTAACTTTTGAAAATGATATTTTTAAATGCATAAGATATAATACAGAGGAATGCAAAGGAAAGCAATTATATTTAAATGCATATAAAAAGTAGGATAAAAAAGCAAAATACAAAAATATCACCAATTAAATTGAAACATACTTATCATAATATTAAAAATCCCCACAAACCAAAATAAAACATAGACTTTAGATTAAGAACTTTTGAAAATCATGTCTGAGGTCTCTTCTTCATCTAAATGAATAATCCCATGATCCTTACATTTTTTGAAAAAAGAGATCAGAAATCAAGAGGAGATTGTTAGATAATGTATCTCCAGATGACTAAAGATATCAGTACAGATTACACAATTTGGATGAAATGTATGATATTCCTGAGTTGTGAAATAAACTAAAATATTTTCATTGTACTCTTTTCATTGTAAAGATAGCAAGGTGGTAAGTGAATGGAGAGCTGCATTCTTGGCTTCAGATATCTATTAGCAAAGTTTTCCTGGGCAAATCACTCCCCACTCCCTTTTGCCTCATTTTCATTATCTCTAAAATGAATAAGAGCAGGAAATTGCAAAATATTTCAGAATTGTTGTTGAGAAAACTGCAAATGGCATCTTGGAGAGTCAGGCATCACTGAAATGACTCAACAATAAAAGGGCTGACATTCTGGAGAGCAATTTGGAATTATGCTCAAAAAGTTATCAAACTGTGTCTACCCTTTGACCCAGCAGTGCTTATATCCCAAAGAGATCTTAAAGGAAGGAAAGGCCTCACATGTGCAAGAATGTTTGTGGCAGCTCTTTTTGTAGTGGCTAGAAACAGGAAACTGAATGGATGGCCATCAGTTGGAGAATGGCTAAATAAATTATGGTATATTAAAGTTATGGAATATTATTGTTCTGTAAGAAACGACTAGCAGGAGGATTTCAGAGAGGCCTGGAGAGACTTGAATGAATTGATGCTGAGTGAAATGAACAGAACTAGGAGATCATTGTACACTGCAACAACAAGACTATATGAGGATCAATTCTGATGGACATGGTTCTCTTCAACAATGAAATGTTTCAAACCAGTTCCAGTTGTGCAGTGAAGAAAGCCATATACACCCAGAGAGAGGGATGTGAAATGTGGACCACAACATAACATTTTCATGCTCTCTATTGATCTTTGCTTACATTGTGTTTCCCTTCTTAAGTTTTTTTTTTTTTTTTCCTTATAGATCCAATTTTTCTTGTACAGCAAGGAAACTATATAAATATGTATGCATACATTCGATTTGTCAAATATTTTAACATAATTAACATGTATTAGACTTCCTGCCATCTAGCGGAGGGGATGGAGGGGAGGGAAAAATTTGTAACAGAAAGCTTTGCAAGGGTCAATGTTGAAAAATTACCCATGCATATGTTTTGTAAATAAAAAGCGTTAATAAAAAAATTTTAAAACAACAATAAGAGGGTTGAATCAGATGGCCCCTGGGATCAGAAGGGCCTTTCCAACACTGAAATTGCTGGATTCTGTGATCATCTAATATGATACTCATAAAGAAGTGTAAGTTTGATGCTCTTATGATTCTCATGTGGAGTCAACTTGGTAGCTCAGTGTGTAAATCATTCAGAAAAGCTGGAATTCAAGTCTGGTCTCAGATTTGTGATTTTGGGCAAAACATTTCACCTCTGTTTACCTTGATCTCTTGGAGAAGGAAATGGAAAGCCCCTTCAGTATCTTAACAAAGAAAGCCTAGCAAACATTATTAGCATTTTATGGTCCATGGGGCCAGGAAGAACCAGACATGACTGAGTGACTGTACAATAAATTCAGAATAGAGTTCAGACAATCCAAATTTTGTAGAATTATGGAACCACACACTCTAAGGTTTGCCATGGGCTAAATAAGAATTTTGGAAAATAAATGTATTTGCTATGTTGTAGTATAAAATGGCAGATGAATGGTTATCCATTATTTTATGAAAAATTAAAATGAGTACTAAATTACAGATAAGGAAAAGGAGAGAGAGGAAGAAAGAAACAGAAAGACAGAGTCAGAGAGGGGCAGACAGATGGAGACACAGATAGACACAAAGATAGAAAAACAGAGAGAAACAGAAAAAAAATGATACAGAGACAGAGATAGAAACAGAGAGGAACAAATATAGAGAAAACTAGAGAGAGAAAGCAAAGACAAAGTAATGGAGAGAAATAAAAACAGAGATAAAGAGAAATTAATACAGAGAAAGAGAAATGGAGAGAGACAGAGTTGCGGATAGGAGAGACAAAGATGGGGAGAGAAGAGAGAATATTTTAATTTGTTTTTTCCTTTTATCATTCTTATGACTTCCTGTGCAGTCAAATTGCATTCAATTAAAACAATTCCCAAATCCCTTTCTTGATCTCATATAGGTAGTCCATAGCAATCTGAAGTTCGGGTAGAAAAAGTACATTTTTTCATGGAAAGCTTTGTGCCAGAACTAGTGGTGTTGTGGCTTTTTTTCCTAAGGAAATGTGTATTTTGAATTGAAAAAAGTCTTACTAATTATCATCAGAAATTTTTATGAGTTAAGTTGTAGAGTTCAGCTCTGTCCTTATTTCTAGTCCCTATTATTTTACATTATACACAAGAGGAGTTGGCGTCAATCAAAAATGACAAAGTCATCATGGAGAGCTGAGGAAACACAGAGCAGAAAGGAAATTGCCTGTCTTCCAAGAAAGTATCTCACATGGTCATTAAGGAAATATGATTGACTTGTACAGGATTGTTATCACTGGGATTTAAGATTTTTTTGTTTGTTTCTTTTTGCAACTAGGAGAGGGAGAATTGTTTTGTTGGTCATTTTAGGCCCTTAGGCAATGTCTATACCACATCAGCCATTCAGATAGAATTTGAAAAATATGGTTCATTCAGACTAGTTTGGGGCATCTTAATGATCCCACAAATTTCCGTTGCTTTTCCAACCAGTACCAGTCAACCAAAACAAGTGAATTTTTCAATCAGACTGGTTGATTTTCTGGCCCATTAAGACAGTTGATTCAATTCAACTGCATTTTCTCTCACCTAGTCCTTCATGCATGGTGATAAGTTCATGGTGCCTACTAAGTGGCAAACAGGCCACACTTACAGGTTATCTATCTTGTCATATCATCTTTCTATGTTTCTGTAGCTTCTGTTTTGGACTCACATTTGGACCTAAGGTCCTGGCTATTGGATCATTGGTTTAGATGCTAAAAGGGATCATAGAATAGTCTCAATAGTTTCTATTCTCTTTTTGTGCTATATCAACATGATTATGTTGCTCATTTGCAGACCTAGATTATTATATACAATTCCTGTTTGAAAAAAGTGAAAGATTCCTTTGACCCAGCAGTGTTTCTATTGGCCTATATCCCAAAGAGATCTTAGAGGAGAGAAAGGGACCCACATTTGCAAGAATGTTTGGGGCAGCCCTTTTTGTAGTGGCTAGAAACTGGAAACTGAAGGGATGCCCATCAATTGGAGAGTGGCTGAATAAATTATGGTATATGAATGTTATGGAATATTATTGCTCTGTGAGCAATGACCAGCAAGATGATTTCAGAGAGGCCTGGAGAGACTTGCATGAACTGATGCTGAGTGAAATGTGCAGAACCAGGATATCATTATACACGACAACAATAAGACTATATGATGATTAATTCTGATGGACATAGCTCTCTTCAACAATGAGATGTTTTAAACCAGTTCCAGTTGTTCAGTGATAAAGAAAGCCGTCTACACCCAGGGAGAGGCCTGTGGAATCTGAGTATGGACCACAACATAGCATTTTTATGATTTCTATTGATGTTTGCTTGAATTTTGTTTCCCTTATCAATTTTTTTTCTTTTAGATGCTATTTTTCTTGTACAGCAAGGTAACTGTATAAATATGTATACACATATTCAATTTGTCAAGCATTTTAACATAATTAACATGTATTAGACTTCCTGCCATCTAGGGGAGGGGTGGGAACTAGGAGGAAAATTTGTAATGGAAAGCTTTGTAAGGATCAATGTTGAAAAAATTACCCATGCATATGTTTTGCAAATAAAAAGCTTGATAAAAAATTTTTTTAAAAGAAAAAAAGTGTAAGATACAAGCTCTTTGTGAATACTTTTTGACTGTATAAATGTGATCTGGGGTTGAACTAAGAAGGACACAATGAAGGAGTTCATAATTCTCCTGTATTGGCATAGGCTTTAAGACCCCAGCATCAACTCTTGTCACAATGAATCAGGGAATTAGGACTTGATCAAATAGAATGAATTCATTGAATATTAATTTTGACAGGATTGGACTAGATAACTTTTTAAGATCCAACTCTGAAATCCAGAATATTTATAAGTCATCGTAAGAGATAATACTGTAGATTGAATTTGTCTCCTATCTAGTCTCTCTACTTCTTCAATAAATCCTCCACACAGCTGCCAAAGCTACATTCCTAAAGCCCAATTCTAGCCATTCCTCTGCCAGAGAAGCTTTGATATCTCTCAATTGCATGTGGGCTAAAATAGAATCTCATCTATTTGTCAGTTATATCAATCTGTCTATCTAGACTAGTTTCTCATTACTCCCCCTCACAGTCTCATCATCCAAATCAGTCTTCTTGCTATTCTTTCTAAGCACATTTCATCTCGTTTCTACAAATCACAACTGTTCTTTATCCTTAGAATCTTTTCCTTCTTCAATTGTCTATCTTGGAAAACCTAGATCCCTTTATGATTTCAGTTCAAGCAACATTTCTTACACAGGTCCAACCCCAATCATTCCTCTCCCAATAGTCTCCTACTCCTGCTATTCTTTGTTCTCTCCCCCTGAAAATTTATATACATTGTATATGGCTAAGAGAATGGAAGGTCCATGAAAGTAAGAATGGTATCATTTTTTTCTTTGCATCCATTCCCAGAGCTAAATGTTGCACAATAAATGCTAAAGAAATGCTTATTTAATTCAATTGGATTATTTTGAAAAGGTTTTTTTTTTTGTAAATAAGCAAAACAACAAATTCATTATGGTTTTCTGTTGGTTCTTTCATGTCTTATTGAGTTTATTTAATTCAATCTACAGTTACACCTTGAATGTCTTTGGAGCTTATTCTTTATTCCCTTCTCTGTTGTAGTCAGAGGCTGCTAAATTATGGGGCTTCAGAGTTTCTGAGCTAGAGAAAGAAACTGTGTGAAAATGATTTTGCTGAGGAGTGGAACATTTTCTTAGCAGACTCTCTTATCCCTCTCTTTACAAGCTTGTAACTTCCCTTGTCTAGAGTTGATCTCGTTCAGGAGGAATGGCTCAGTGTGTCTTCAGGGTGGCTGAATCACACAATTTCCTAATTGGGAATGCCCTTCGTATGGGCAAGAGCCCCTTCATTTGCTTCCCTTATGGCCACTTTGTTCTCTCTGAATAGAAATCAAACTTAATACCATGGCAACACTTCATTTTCCTGGAACCTCCTCCCCAACCTACAATCAAACTCAAAGTTTCCCTCAGTTGCTAGAGCAACCAGTTACAACCTCACTTTTTCTGCCCTTCTCTTCTGATCAAGGTATCATTTACACTTTTTTAGCTTCTCCACATTGATTCTGTTTTGTAAGCTGGATTCTTTGAATCACTGAATTTATCAAAGTAAGCTTGTTTTACGCCGACCATGGTCCCTGTAAATAGCAGTTAGAAATAAAAAGGGGAGAGAAATGTGTGATTTTTTCAGTTCCCTAAGATATTGGGAAGTGAGAATCAGGGTACATCTTGTTTTGGAGTTAGAAAGATCTATGTTTAAATCCTTCCTCTTAAGTATACTAGCTCAGATGTATGACCATGGACAAGTCATTAATCTCTCAACTCCTTAAGGAACTCTGGGGCTTCAATTTAAAGACTAGTTGCCTATCAGCATCAGTAAAATGGGGAAGCTAGGTGCTTTATGGACTGGGTCTAAAGTTTGGAAGGTGAGTTTCAATACATTTTCAGACAGAGTAGCTATGTGACATTGGGCAATCAATAACTTTACCTTTTTTGCTTCAGTTTCCTCATCTGTTAAATGAGCTAGAGAAAAAAAAAAAAAAAAAAAGAGAAACCAGTCCAATAACTTTGCCAAGAAAACTTCTAAAGGAATCATGAAGAGTCAGACATGACAGAAATGAACAACAATAAAATCAAAACAAATTCAGTGAAAAGAGCTTTTTTTTATTGGTAGATAGTTATGATTTCACAGGCAATATCATTTTCCTCCATTGATATGGATAGTAAACTAGAAAAGAAGTTTGCCTCTTAGAGAGTCACCTAGGACTTTGAGATATGGTAGGACTTACCTGTGATCAAGTTTCTACTCTAAATACCTGCCTCACTGAGTTTACGTTGTACTTGAGGGCACAAAAGGTATATGTAAAAAGGAAATATAATTCTAAATGCAAACTAAAAATCTATTTATATAAGAAATGTACATATAGATATAGATATAAGGCAATGAGCTTAGCAGCACAACATAATATATGTACATATATATATATATACATATTTAACATAATTATATAACATAAATATTATATCTTGTTATATACATTAACTAATGTATAACATAATTTATGATATATGATTAGTATATGTATCATGTTATTATAATATATTTATATAACATGATATGTATATGTATATACATATATATATTTAATGTGATATATATATATATATATATAAAGAAATATTATGGAAATTTTC